>JAXRVH010000116.1:1291-16419 GCA_034640345.1 Drechslera avenae | reverse complement strand
TATTGGTTGAGTTGTGTGGTGTTGAAGTTTGGTGGGTGTGAAAGTGGGGTGTGCATTGATCCGAGCTGGGCATTGAACGCACGGACACGGTAGTGCACCAGCATCTCGACGCCATCACAGCTCTACATACGATTGTGTCTGACCATGCCGTTGTCCTTGCGTGTTACACCTGAGCGTGATAGAAGTGAGGCAAATTCATGCGTACAAACGGAGACCGGATTTGAGGGAATTGGCCCGACTAGGTGACCGCCTTGTGCTCGACGATGTTATGGCGGGACCCCCTGTTGAACTGGAATATCCGCCTAACGTCTTAAAGGGTTTAAAAATATGTTTATGGCTGTGGCATTACTTCGTAGCACGACGTTGACGTTGTTGGCCTGTCTCCTTCATCAACACAACTCAGTCACGACAAGGCAGTGGTAGGAAGCTGTTTGGCGCAAAAAATAGCAAAGCTAAAAAGTACAAAAACATACAACAGCGGGGATTCGCTAGTGATCACCCACCTAACTACTAATCCGCCGGTACACTGCTTGTATATGGCTGAGCGGACGGGAAGCCTTGTTGTCACTCGTTCTGATACCATAAAGACCGCTAAATTATCTGTTTCCAGTATCGCGCAGCCCGTAGCAAGTTGTTGCAGAAGGGAGAAGGATCTACTTGCGTTACGTACACTCCTTCGGGCTGAGCAGCAGATCATCCCAAAATAGTGTAGCGCAAATAATTAATTTACACAAGCCATAATCAGGGGGCTGAAATTAACCTGCTAGCCTTGACAGTAAACCGCTCTACTAATTCTAGCAATACGGCCTGCTCACCAATCGTTCCCTCCACTAAGTAAGAGGCGTGATACCACCAACATAATAGGCATAATATATACTGTCCTATTTATAGTAAAAAGTGTTTGTCGGTATTACGTGCCTTAGTTGTGTGAGTAGCCATACCATCCTGGATAGGTTCAACATCAAGAGCCCAGACGTCACACCTAATATAAATGGCGGTCTTGTGCAGGACTTTCAGCGCCAGGATATACCAGATTTAACAGCGGATTTGCAAGAGTTTCGCAGGATAAGGGGTCTCCTCCAGTAGATTGTGTTGTCCAGATTTATTCAGGAAACAAGATACGGGGGATACAGGGGGCTTCACAGGGACGTTTACGTTCCAGGCTAGACGTTGATAGATTGGACCATAGGGCTATACAAGAATTCGCAGCGCACTTACAGAGCAGACAGAAAACACTCATCACGTACGAAAACCAAAAGTTCAGGCAGACGTCGACCACGACGGTCATTCCTTTTTATAGTTCCTTCATCGATCTACACCTATCTACTGCTGTCACTACGTCTACTCCGCTACATCTTCCGTCCTTCTTACTCTTAACCGTAAACATATTCAATCTTGATGCGGGGAACGCACATAGCCTCGTATGGCTGGGGAGCAGTGAAGGGAGCAACGTAAACTGGAGATGTGGGGTAAGCGGGAAGAGCGGCGACACTGGAGGAAGCAGCAGCGCCAGAGGAAGCAGTAGCGACAGAGGAAGCAGCAGCGCCAGAGGAAGCAGCAGCGACAGAGGAAGCAGCAGCGACAGAGGAAGCAGCAGCGCCAGAGGAAGCAGCAGCGCCAGAGGAAGCAGCAGCGACAGAGGAAGCAGCAGCGCTTGAAGATGCAACAGCGGTAACGCCAACAGACGAGGCGACGACAGTAGAAGAAGCGCTGGGCGTAGGTGTGGGAGCGGCACATAGAGGGGCGGTGTCATTGAGCTTTCCAACAGCCCAGGTCGAGGCGTCGTCGGTGTACAGCTCAAAGTAGCTCAAGTGCTTCTCGACGTCGTCGCCGTGGGCGCAGATCGGGTCTCCCTTAGCGCAGTAAGAGCGCAGGACGGGTGCGTAGCGGTTCAGGCGCGCAAGAGAGTCGGAGTGGCGACCGTCGTTCTGTAGGCCAGAGCCGTCAAGAACGTTGTATGGCTGGTTAGCCACGTGCATGACATCGCCCCAGAGGAGAGCAGCAGCAACTAAGTTACCACGTTAGCACACTCTAAAGTTCGAGTGTGTCATGTCAAGAATACTTACTAGCATTACCAGGAGCCGAGGTAGGGTCAAGACCAGTGGTGATTTGGGAGCATCCACCAGGTCCAGCAAGGATATCTCCGGCAATCCAGGCACCCTGAGAGAAGCCATTGAGGATGAGGTGCGTGCAAGGGCACTTCTTGTTGAAAGCAGTGATCTGGGATAGACCGCTGCGGACTCCGTCGCCAATCTGTTTGCAGTAGTCGCCGCCCTTGGGGAACACAATCTCAATGTAGTCGCAGGTCTTGCCCTCAGCCCTTAGTTTGCCGCACGTAGCGTCGACGAAGGGGAATGTACGGTAGTCATGGTACGGCGCATTGTTACCGCGGGCCATGAAGATGACGGCATCGGCGCAGGGAGCGTCGAGCTTGGGGGCTGGGTCTTGAGCGACGGCGACGGCGGCGACAGCGCTGAGCGCGAGAAGGTTGCGGATGATGGAAGACATTATTAAGGATTAAAGAGTGTGGTATTAATCGGTCGTCAAAAAGCGAGTGTACTGGTTAGGTTGCGAGGTTGGGAGACCTGTGAGAAGAGAGAAAGACGTTTTGGCTTCGGGGAAACAGTTTAATAGGAGCGTTCATTTTGCATTTCAGCCGAAATGAGTGTCGAGTCGGCTCGATTCCGCAGAAACGGGCGGAAAAGGGTAGTGTGCCTGACTAAGGAGATACGAGTTGGATCCCGTTTTGGGTGAGCTATCTATCTTGGGTTGTGCGCTAGTAGGAGCGCGGACAAACGTCGTATTATTGAGATTGAGGCTGACAATGAGGTTTTGGAGCATGGCCCAGGGGCCGGATGCGCCCTTGATGGATACCGTCAAACTCTGCCATGTTTGCGAAATGGGTCAACGGGACATCTGAGACGTTGCTGTTGAGGTTTGCATCGAAGCTAATTTTCAGCTCATGGGATCAAGCAGGAACCAAGAAAAATGCTAGCTTGCGTGTCAATGCTTGATCGGTCCTCCATATACGAAGTTATACGCCGTAGAGATTACATCCCGTGTCTGACCTCTGAGCTTGTCCTAGATAAGACTTTGTGCACGTCCCCTCGACCAACCCGAAATGTCTTAGCTCTTACCGGAACTCTTCGAGGGCGAAGAAGATGCAGCGATTTCCGCTGTACTCAGGCAGATGCCCGGTGTGCAGGTTGAGCATTAGGCTGCCGCCTGCCATCATCTTCTTGCTAATGAACTTGTTGCCTGGGACGATTGTGAGCTGCGGTTGCCACCGCTCGGCTGCCTCCCAGACAGCCGCGCAGTTGGCACTGTCAACGACAAGGTCAGGTGACGGCAATACGTGATGCCGCGGCACCAGTGCATCAAAATGTGCACATCTGTTATGGTCGGTCGTGGCCAAAGAGCCGGCGCCGCCAGCCGTGATAAGCCTGCCAGCAGGCGTCAACAGCCCGCCCCTTTTGCCATAATTGCTGTACCTGTCCGCCACCCGTATCCGGCACGTATAGATAACCTGAAAACGCTTGATCCAGCCGATAGCTTAGGTAGTTATGCTGCGGTCCGTTGGAGCAGAGCACAAGTAACCGTAGGCGCGCCTTAGTTGGGACATTCAGACTGACAGCGTCCATTAACGGCGACAAGGGAGAAGTTGCTGGTACTTCAGCGACAATGCCTGGCAACTTGCTGCGGTCTGAATTGAAGAGCACATGGATAGCGTCGTATTCGCCCATGAACATCCGCACTACAGCCTGCGCGATGCCTGGCGCTTGTGTGAAGTGGCCTGTGTTGTTGCCGCCCGTAATGACAAGCTGGCCGCCGCACACCTTAGGTAATCACTCGAACACGCCGAGGCCCGCTAGAGTAAAGGGGCGAATGCAGAACCTGCGGTGGCCGCCTGGGCACATGGCTGGGGGCCCACGTGCCTTGGCCGGCGTTATAGCCGCGCGGAAAATATATATACCCGCTGCGTCTTCTAGCTCATGATAGAGGGCCCATAGCTCAGGCGAGTCGGGCGTGGGCCGGTTCAGCCGTACATAGCAGTGCCCCCCACCAAAGATGAGGAAATCCTCTCCGGTCGTCTGATCCTGGGCAACGGTGATATTGATGTCCTCTACCTTGTAGCCCCGTCGATGGATCTTCACCAAGTGCCGCATTTGCTGGTCCATGTTCGGGATTTGCAGCTAGGTCCTAGCACTCTGTGGATTAGGTTCTCGCATGCTGTGCTCGTTAGTAGCGCATGACTTGTCGTGTCAGTGCTCACAACGTAGTGATCGGCCTGTAGAAGCCCATGCTGTGACTGCAGCGCCGTGACCTCGCCATGGGCGTTCCGCTGCATAGCCTGTACCTGGCAGTTCCACGCCAGTTGGCCCCCAATGGCTTCGACGTGGTCGAGCATCTTTCCCATAAGAAGATGGATGTTCACAGTGAAGCCATCCACAGTAATGCCGCCAGCAAGGTCGCCTGACTCGGCGGTAGAGCGGAACCAGGGATAAGTCTCGAAGAACTCAGCCATTGAGGAGACCTGGGTCAGTGAGCCCGGTTACTGATTGAGCTGAACTGAAGCCTGTAACGCCGCCGACTCCGCGTACATGCACATGATATCTTGGTGGAAACCCACATCCTGAAACAGTGTCGGGTCTTTGACCATGAACTGCTTCCAGAGCGCGCCCGACGCGTAGTTTACCTCGTAGATATTGTTCCCGAATGTAGCTCCCATCCAGCCCGGTACACACTCGAAGGCGGCAACCCATGCATCCTCGAAGCCGCAAAGTCTTCAGGCCGCTTAAAGCCCCAGCCACCGCCACGCACTGTCTTCCGGAAGATGAATTGCATGTCCTGGTAGATCTCACTGTTATTTTCGTTGTAGTTGTCGGCTTCAGTGCAGGTAAACATGCGAGCGTTGTGGCCGCCGCTGGTGACGCCCAGGCTCGTCCAGTCCTAAGGTTGACAAGAGCGAGGGTCAGGGCCTTGGTCGACTAGTCGCTTTGTAAGTTCGAATTGCTAAAGATTTTAGTCGAGAGAACGAGAAAGCTCCAAGCTAGATGAGGGGCTGAAAAGGGAGTGACGCCTGCTGATTTATCTGTCCGCACTATGTGATACTAAGTTGTGGCACCTGCGTCAACGTCAAGTCGGGCACAGGGTTACGCAGCTACTGTATCGGCTGGATCGTAGTAGCAGCGTGGGGTTCGGTGGGCGGGCTGCAATTTGTCTTCTGTCCACGATGTCGAATTTCTGTTTGTCATGCCGCGTCTTCCGTGTCAATGACATATTGAATATAGAGAAGTAGTCGGTTGTCTCTGTCTCTTTCGCGGGAGTAAATCGTTTGTAGGCAGCAAGTCTAGGAATACTGCATTTCTCTAATAGCTGCATCTACTTCGAGAAAATAAAAGTTTAGAGCTTATAACTTTAGCCCTAGCAGCATTTTAGCTGCTGCCATAGTCGCAGTAGAATGATGTATAGCAATCGCATAGTCCCGCTGTGACGCAGAGAACTGTTTGTCTCATATAATATAATTTCTACGTACAAGAATCCGTTAGGTAGATAAGGATACTATGCGATTGTTTAGGAGTTGGAGTTGTAAGTGAACTCTGAGGAATTGTAATCAACAGTGGACGAAACATCTATTACTGTATCGACATTTGATACTGCCAATCACTATAAGAAGATATTCATCAGTGCATATACAGAACATAGACTCAGAAAGTGAAAGTAGAGAGTTGTGCAAAAAGCGACGTTGAGCGGTTTTGACCATGATAGAATTAGCTCCGCATGCCGATGTGAAGGTCGTCCAAAGATGATCTTGGGTTTGTTCTCAGGAGGATAAGCGAGTTCAATAAGTAGGGGGGTTGTATAACGTACATGCATGCTTCGCGTGCCACCTATGCTAAGATCTAGGCTGGTAAATGGGTATAGTATACCCGTTAATAGGTAGTGGTTAGGCTAGGGTCGTATAGACCCTAGGTTAAGGTTAGGCTAGGTTATATAGACTCTAGGTTAAGGTTAGGTTAGGTTATAAAGACTCTAGGTTATAGCTAGGTTAAGTTATATAAACTATAGGTTATAGCTAGGTAAAGTTACTAAGTTTAAGTAGTAGTTAGGTAGAGGTTACTAAGTCTAAGTAGTAGTTAAGTAAGGCTTAGGTAGAGATTACTAAGCTTAAGTAAAAGTTACTAAGCTTAAGTAGAGATTAGGTAGAGCTTAGATAGAGGTTAGGTAAAGGCTTAGTTAAATATCTTACTAGTTACTTCTATAGGCTAACTATTTCTTTTTATAATATAGCTTAATATATTAGAGTAGTTTTAAAAAATAGAGAAATAATTATATTATTATAGTTAATTATTATAGTAGTATAGTAAACTCTACTAGCCTATTATTCTATAGTAGTTATAAGAGGTTACTTTCTTAAGGATAGAGACTAATATATTTTTTAATAATCTTTTTTATTAAAACACTTCTACTATATAATATAAACTTTGTTTAAATAACTATTATAAATGCTAACTATTAATATAATATTATATTACTAAGACTTAATAGCTACTAATAGGTAGTAAAAATTAACTATAATAATTATAATAATATCTACGCCTATACCTATAATACTATAATATAATTATAATACTAATACTACTAAGTAATTATAATATAGCGAAAATAGCTATCTTAATACTATTTTCTATATATAGACTTAACCTAATATCTAATATCTATAAGAGGCTACGCTTAAGAAGTACTTATATAGGTATACTAGAGTTATATTTAATAGAGAAGAGAACTATAGACTACTAGATAGCTAAGAGTTATTTAGAGTATAGCTTAGAATAACCTTCTACTAATAATTTAGAGGTTTATTAGTCTAAGTAATAATTAGATATATATAGCTATATACTATACGCTTATATATATAACTAAGATATTATTAAGTATATACTAACTAGGCGCTAGCCTATTATAATACCTCTCTTCTCCTCTTCTTTAGAGAGTCTCTTAGTAAAAACCTTCTAGTAGGTACTCTTCTTTATTCTAAAAGTCTCTTATATAGGTTTTCTATTAATCTATAGTCTCTATATTACTTAGAGCTTCTACTAGTTTAAGTATTATTTAGTAGTATTCTTTTTACTTTACTTTTAGGTATAGTTTCTATCTATATTCTCTACGCTTCTAATACTTACTTAGAATCTCTTCTACTATCTATTCCTTTTTACTATTAATCTATAATAGTAATAGTTAGTAGTTATCTTATACTTAACTAGGTAGTAGATCTAAGTTAGTAAGGTAGAGTCTATTAATATAAAAAACTAGGTAATAGCCTAGAAGAGTATCTAACTTAACTAAGTAGCTATTAATTATCTCTATTATTATATATTTAGTACTCTTCTAGTTAAGCTTTTATAATAGGTGTTCTATTCTATACTACTAATTAAGCTTTAGCTAAACCTTATTACTAACTTTATAGTTTCTAGTCTCTTTATAGTATCTATTTATTTACTTTTCTTACTCTACTTAGGCTTTAGCTATACTAGCTTATACTAGATTAAATATATCTTAGAACTTAGCTATAATAGTCTCTACCTTCTTATAGTCTAAATACTCTTTAGTTAAGTATTTTCTTTAGCTAGTATTTAGTAGTACTTCTAGCTATAGAGAGTCTATATTATAACTATATTATAAGAAGAATAGAGATACTTCTATTAATATTACGTCTCTTCTATTAATAGTAATCTAGGCTATAGAGAAGTATATAGCCTAGTTATCTTATAACTAGCTAATAAATACTTAGATATATACTTTCTATATACTATTATAGTAGTTATTATTCTATAGAAATATATACTTAATATAGTATTTAAGATAGTATTAATTTTATATATATTAGTTATTATCTAAGTAATATTTATCGCGACCTCTTTATCGTAATCTCTATTTATCTTACCTATCTAAGTACTCTTTAGTCTATACCTTATACCTAATCTCTATATCTCTATTTACTCTACTATATCTTTCTCTTACTTAAGAAGGAAGACCTTCTTTTTCTATACTATTCTAATTATAAATTAGAATAGCGAAAATACCTCTCTTACTTAAGAAGCTTTACCTATAAACCTATTTCTTCTAGTAGCGTATTCTTACCTAAAAGGTACTTAGATAGTATCTTAACTATCTCTATATACTATTACCTATATTATATTTCTTACTTTATTAACTAAATAATCTAGACGCCTTTTTAGCTAATTTAATTCTAATAAATAAAACTTTTTTTCTTTATACTAGTCTATCTCTCTTTTATACTTATCTAATTTAGACTTTACTTTAGGTTCTCTTTTAGCTATTATCTAAAGCTTATTTAGAGGCGTTCTTAGATATTTACTCTCTAGTTCTTATATCTTTTAATATTAGTTCTTCTAGATTTTTCTCTCTAGATACTAATACTCTATTAGATATATTATATATTTCTTTTCTTTATCTAGCTACTATTTTAGTACTAGCTCTTAGAATTCTACTCTAGATTTCTAGGTCTATACCTTTTCTAAATATTCTATAGAGCCTTTCTAATAACTACTATATAGTGCCTAACTATACCTTTTCTTACCTTTCTAAATAACTCTTAGACCTATATCGCTTAGTATATTACTTTATAGAACTACTCTATTTTACTCTACTCTACTATAAGCGCTAAGTATAATTTAGTTATCTAGATTTATATATTTATAAACGCTCTATTACCTTATTATTATAATAATAATAATACTATACTATCTTTCTTCTCTACTCTCTTCTCTAACCTCTCTTACTTATCTACTATATTATTACTAATTACTTTTTACTTAATTCTTACTTTTTATAGTTTACTACTTTATATCTATCTTTACTATAACCTTACTCTTTACTAAGTTACTATTACGCGCGCTTTTATAATTACTTTCGCTCTTACTATACTCTCTATACCTAACGCTTCTAAGGCGTTTATATACTCTATAGAGCTAGAGAGCCTTTTAATTTATCTTATAAAATATTATAAAGTTTCTTAGATAGTCTAGTCTATTATATCTTTACTTACTACTCTAATTATCTCTTAGACTATAGTATTCTTATCTTTAGTTAAGTTAGTAACTCTATAGCTAGATACTACTACTATAGATAACTCTTTAAAGAAGCGTTAGTAAGCTATATCTAGTAGACTTAGCTATAATAATACTCTACTCTATTAGTACTCTACTTCTAGCTCTATACTACTAATAATTATAAATTAGCGTAAGTCTAGATTCTATCTCTTCTCTTCTAAGTACTCTTCTAATATAGTCTCTATATAGTAAATAACTATTTAGATACTATAATTAATATTAACTTTCTTTCTTATCTTTAGAGTATACTTTATAGCCTTTATTTCTCTAGTAAATAACTTAGTTCTTACTTAGCTATAATTACTATTTACTTATCTAAGTAGCTTTTAGGTATACTAAAATTCTATAAATTACTCTAAGTAAATTCTAAGCTTACTATTAATCTATATAAAGGTTTCTAGACTATCTAAGAGTACTTTAGTCTATCTAGTACTATAAAGCGCTTAATATATAAGCTAAAGATTAAGAGTCTATTTCTCTTCTATATTTTTAGAGTAAAAACTTATAGTTATACTACTAGTTAGACTAATATCTTCTTAGATACTAATAAGTAGGCGTATAGTTAATATAGCGCTTAGAAGTATAAGCTAGCCTATAAGATATACTTTTAGATATATTATAGTACTAAGTTACTAAATAGTAGTATCTATAATAACTATCTCTTTACTAGTAGTACTTAGTTATACTCTTTTTACTATAAGTACCTAAATAACTTTTAGATATTTATTTCTCTTATTTCTAGATTTTAGCTAATAGTTCTTTCTTAGGTACTATTATTATTCTCTAGAAAGTCTAGGCTTCTAGTACTTCTAAGAGTCTATTAGATATATCTATATTACTACCTATAGTACTCTTAGCTCTAAACCTCTAATCTACTTCTTCTATAGATATTCTAGCTACTACTAGAGTTAAAGACTTATCTTCTTTTACTTAGAGTAGTAAGAGTAATATAAATAAATATACTAATTATCTAATTACTATATATAAGAGTAAAGATAATAAGTATAATTCTTCTTTACTCTTTTCTCTAGAGTCTTTAGATATAGCTTTATCTAACTATCTTTTAGAGTCTAAGAATCTAGATAAAGATTACGCTCTACCTATTAAGAATCTAAGAAAGTAACACTAATACTTTATAACTTCTAAGGCTAAGGTTTCTATCTATTTTAATAGGCGTTCTACTAGATTAGTATATAGACTTAGAGCTTTCTAGGCTATAGCTAATAGTGCTTTAGGTATAGCTAATATTAATAATAAGAATAATAAGAATATATTTAAGCTTTCTAGTAGAGATACTTCTAACTCTAAGAATAGTTTTAGTATCTAATTCTATCTTCTCTTTCTACTTTAGATTTTTAGTAGTTTAGACTTACTCTCTAGAGCTACTAGTTCTCTCTTCTTATTCTTATTTAAGATAGTATTATGCCTAGCCTATATATAAATCTAATAGAGACTTTTTAGTTAATCTAATTCTTTACTTCTCTCTCTTACTTAAAAAAAGAAGGTCTCTTCTTCTTTTATAGTTTCTAAAATAATCTTAGATAAGGTTCTAACTCTCTTTTTATTCTTTCTCTTAAAGAGATTATCTTTACTCTAAACCTTATATTATTAATAATTTCTATTAATATTTAATATTTATAATCTTTAGTTATCTATAGAATTAGATTAAAGAATATTAGTATACCTACTTTATTAAAATAGGTTTTATAAGTCTTTTATAACTCTATTTAGCTATTATCTATAGAGTATCTAAACTAGTTTTAGAATATATTCTTAGGTATTTTACTTCTTATTTTTTCTAATTAGATCTCTTAGATAGTAATCTTCTAGAGGTTATATTCTATTTTTCTAAATTCTATCTAAGTATCTTTTAGGCTAGATTTTTCGCCTTATTTTTTAAGTTCTCTAGTAGATAGTATTTCTAATATATACTAAGAGTTTCTATAATATATCTAATATAACCTTAGATACTACGCTTCTACTCTATAATATCTCTTCTCTTTAGTCTATATTTCTAGATTTTAGCTATTTTACTTTTCTAGTCTTATCTAATATTCTCTTAGCGCCTTACTAAACTATATTATACTAGCCTATACTTTATTATAATATTATTATTATATTAATAAACGCTTAGCTACCTCTCTATTTCTATATACTTTCTCTCTCTCTCTTCTATACTTAATTTCTATACTCTATCTCTCTTACTTTAATTATTAATTAGCTCTACTACTTTTTCTTTTCTATATTCTTACTTACTATATCTACGCCTATTACTAAGCGCGTATTACTAATACCTTCTAAGCTAGTTATATATACTAAATTACTTATAACTATAGACGCCTCTAGTAACTCTAGTTTATCTAGATTCTATTACTCTTCTAAGTGCTCTATATATTTACCTACTCCTCTATCTTCTAGTCCTAAGCTTAAGCTCTCTAGTAGCTAATTACCTTATATCTTTAAGCTCTAGACGCCTCTACTAATCTATAGTTAGACTCTATATATTAAGCTTCTAGAAGCTACTATAGATACTACTAAGAGTAATATTCTTACTCTTATTATCTCTTCTAATATTTACTTAGATACGCTATCTCTACCTTAGACTATAACTTTAGTATCTCTACTAACTCTCTAGATTATAATAAGCCTTAGTAAGAAGAAGACTATACTTAGCCTACTTAGTAATTAGAGCGCTCTACTCTATAAATACTCTATTACTTATTCTAGAAAGTAGTATATTATATAATAGAGTAAGTTTCTCTATTAGCTTTTTCTTTCTAAATATTTTTCTAATATCTATTATATATAGTTACTCTAAATTACACTTATATTATTACTTCTAAGCTACTAAAGAAATTCTAGCTATATCTCTATAAGCTTTATTATTATAGTATTTTATTTAGTCTTATTCTTATAGAATATATCTTTAGTAAATAGCGCTAAATCTAGATACTCTAGGCTAGTTACTACCTAGCTATTATAATATAGTCGCTCTATCTAAAAATAATACTAAGTTAGCTACTAAGTTACCTAGTAAGCCTACTCTACGCTGCGCGCGTAATTATAATTAGGATTACTATTACTATTACTATTACTAAATTACTATATAAGTGCTAATATTATAATATTAGTATATTAAATAATTATAGGTAGTATAAGCTTAATTATAGCGCCGCTACGCAAATAAATATCTAATAGTAAGACGCTTAAGTCTACCTACGCGATATAATATAACTAATTCTTCTTCTTCTTCTTCTTCTCTACTACTAGCCTATAATATCTATAGTACTTATAATACTCTTACTTACTCTAGATACCTAATATATATTAGTCTAACTTATAATACTACTAAATAACTTACTAACTAGAATATAATTAATTATAATCTACTAAGTATATTATAGCTTCTTACCTATATATAGGAGTAGATTTAACGCTTTAGACTATTATAGGCTAGCTAGAAAGGCTTCTTCTTCTTTTATTAAGTACTTATTAGTCTCTCTATAGATCTTTCTATAGAGAGTATCTACTACTTCTTATAATAGAAAGAGCTCTATATCTATAATAGTTAGCTTATAAGATATAATACTTATTACTATTACTATTATTATTATATACTCTTATACTTAAATTTACTAAGATATACTCTTTATAGTTTTACCTACTTCTATCTATTAATCTTCTTAATAGGCTATTTAGGCTAGATCTTCGCTTTCTTTCTAGCTACTACTAGCTTAGAACTCTTTTACTTTATTCTAGCTATAAGCTAGGCCTCTAACGTAGTTTATAAGTAAGTAAGCACTCTAAGTAAGTAAGTACCTCTCTACTAGCGTGTTAATATTAATATAATAACATATTATATCTTAACTATATAGGTCTTAAATAACCTATAATTAATTAGATTTCTAACTTACTCTTTTTAATATTAATTTCTAATATATTTAAAGTATAAAGCGCGCTACTAAAGTCTATAATATCTCCTAAATAACTTTATCTTATTAACGCGCTAGAAGACGCTCCTAACGCGACTATAAAGCGAACTTAAAGTGTCTAAATAAGCTAAAAGAGAAGACTATAGTTAAGCGTATTCTTAAAGAGTCTACGTAAGGATTTGCGCCTATAAAGACTAATATTTAAGTAATAGCTAATAAACTATTATATAAGTAGAAGGGTAACTCTATTAGTAAGAACTAGATTAATAACTTTATTAAGCGAACTTCTAAGCTCTATACGCGCTAGAGCTATCCTTATAATTACTAGTAAGCTACCTATAAGGACCTAGTAGCTATCTAGCGCTAGTTTAACCTAGTTAAGTCTATAAAGAAGAGGTAGGGGATTATAGATAATAATATCTATAACTTTAATAAAACTAGCTTTATAATAGGTAAGATTTTATTATAGATAGTTATTATAGCCTTAGAGAGATATAGAAAAAAGAAGTAGATATAACTAGGTAACTATAAGTAGGTTACTATAATCTAAGGCGTAGGCGTATTAGGTTACTAGATATCTCTCTTTATTATCTTTGTAGGTAAGATACTTATTAACGTCTAGTTTAAAAATTTACCTTCTAATTAGGTTCTTAAGGTTAGCCCTAATAGCTAGATAAATAATTAGCTTAGGCTTACCTAGTTAGATTACTTTAAGGAGTATATAAGATACTATACTATTAGTAGGTACTAACTACTAATTATTAATAGCTATAAGAGCTATTACTTAATTAATTTTTAAGATTACTATAAGAAAAGGAATATTATCCTTCTCTATATACCTACCTACTCTTCGCACCTTCTATAGCCTCTTAATATCGCTTACTTTTTACTATTAAAGCGCGCGTATAGTAATATAATCTTAGACTTAGTATGTAACTATACCTACTATATTAGTAAGGAGACCTTTCTACTAGCTTTTAAAGTAGCTTTTAAGTAGACTTTTATAAAAGAGAATATATAGGTAGGCTTTAGAGGTGCTAGTCTAGTCCTATATAATCTATAGGCTATACTATTAAAGCTTAATATAGTATTATAGACGTTAACCTAATTACTATAATAGGTAGACGCCTAGAAAGCGAAGATACTACGTAACGCCTATAAAGTTAAGGCTTAAAGTACTCTTATTTAATAGAGAGTAAGAAATTACTCTAGGTCTTCTATAAGTTTACTTAACAAAAAAGTTATATAGCTAAGTAAAGGCGTATAGTAGATAGTATATAAAATAGTGTTACTATATAAGAAGATAAGTACTCTTTAAGAGGCTCTTAATATAGTAAATAAGTATAAGAGCTATAAGTAATAATATATATAGATAGAGGAGACTCTTACTATAGGTAAGGTATAAGAAGTATTAGCTAAATAGGTAGGTAGTAGTTATAGTAATAGTAAGAGTGCGTTAAAGAGAGTGTAAGAAGAGAGGTAGTATAGGCGTTATAAGTAGACTAGATATAACGCTTATACCTACGTAGTTAAGATAGATAGTGTAAGTAATAGTAGTAATTCTAAAAATTAATTTAGTATATTATAATAGTTTATTAACTATAATAAAAGACTATAATAACGTGTTAATATTAATACGCTAGTAGAGAGGTACTCGCTCGCTTAGAGTGCTTACTCGCTTATAAACTACGTTATATCTATACTAATAAGGTAAGGTAGTTTCTTTATCTATATTAGAGTCTATTATATCTAGTTATTAGATAATAGAGTATACTTAAAGAGATACCTCTACTAGCATTTTATATACTAAGTATAGCCCTTTAGTACTATATAACCTTTAACTATATAACTATATAATATTAGCTATCTCTATCTAATTAGATTATCTATTATATAACTATTTAAATCTTCTATTATACTCTAATTCTATCTAATTTCCCTTATATTATATACCTATAGATATCTTATTATTACTATAAGGCCCTTAATCTTCTCTTTAGTAAAGAATTTAATAATTAGGCTAATATAGAGGTTAATACTATAGATCTAATAGACCTTTAGT
>JAXRVH010000115.1:0-16862 GCA_034640345.1 Drechslera avenae | reverse complement strand
ATAATTACTCTTTACTTTAGATTATAATAAGCTATAAGCTAATTAATTATTATCTTTCTAGTAAACTTATAGTATTTAGCTATTTTCTTAAAACGATCTAAGAATATAGTAATATTTTTCCTATTAAAGGTTAGAATACTCTTAGAAGGATATAGTAGGAGCTAAGAGGTATAAACTAGCGTATTACTTCTACTAGTAGTATTTAACTAGATAAGAGAGGCTACTATTATCTAAAGGACCTTTACTATATTTAAATTATAAGTACTATACACTACTATAGGCTATTTAGACTTGCTTAGAGTTAGAATTTATAGTAAGGCTACTATTTCTAGAATTAGCTATATAATAGATAGCATATTTGCTATATTAATATTATAATTAGGTATTCTTATAATAGAGTTTCTATTTTTCTAAGAAGTTATTAGTAGAGAGATTTCTAGGCTAAAAGAAAGAAATTCTTATAAATCTAAGGCTTATTTAGATACGCTTAATTAAAGTTATTTCTTTACTTATTTCTCTAACTTATCGCTGCTTTAACTACTACTTACACGCGTAAAGCTAATAGCTAGGTTTATATAAAAGACTAAGGTAATAGTTATAAAAGTTATAAATAATAATACTTCTATCTTTATACTAAGTATTATTCTACTTTTTTCTTTTCTTAGAAGTAAAACTAGTAATTCTTTTATCTAGTTATTTACTATCTTCTCTATCTCTTCTAAGTCTCTTTCTAATAGTTCTATATATCTAATAATATTTACTACTTTATCTAGTATATAGTTACTTTACTAACTATCTATTATTTACTACTAATTTGCTTTTAGTTATGCTATAGGCACTATGCGAATAGTCCTAGTCTTTACACTTATCTAATTTATCTTTAGGTATCTCTCTAATTTTCGCTAATTCTACTATTAAGTTTAAAGGTTTTCTATAATCTCTATAACTCTTCTAATCTATATTTATACTATTATTTCTCTTTTTCTCTATTAGGAGTTTTTATTATACTTTACTATTTTTCTTATCTTTATTCTATCTAACTATCTTTTAGTTTACTCTTTTACCTAGGCATCTATACTATAAGGCTCTCTTAGCTATTTCCTATAGGTAACTTATTTTATAAATATATCTTATATTTCTTCTAGTATCTCTTACTACTACCTTATAATATAGTTATATAAAGAGTCTTTAGCTCTCTTCTTCTTCTTATTACGTTCTAAACTTCCTAGATATTACTATCGCAAAAGCTTATTAGAAGGTGCGTATTAGGTGCGCTTAGCTCTTCTAAAGAGAAGAGCTAGGAGTTTAGTCCTTTAATTAGTCGCTATATATAGTAGTAAGGTTCTATAGAAATATATACTTAATATAGTATTTAAGATAGTATTATTTTTTTATACATTAGTTATTATTATCTAAATAATATTTGTCGCGACCTCTTTGTCGCGATCCTATTTACCTTGCCTATCTAAGTGCTCTTTAGCCTATACCTTATACCTAATCTCTATATCTCTATTTACTCTACTACACTAAATATTCTTTATTAATAGAGATTAGCTTCTCTATAGTACCTATACTAATTATATCTTTAATAGAGGTACTACTTTCTACTCTATAACTAGTAAGTTTCTAAATTATACTTAGTTAACTCTATTTCTTCTTTCTAGAATTATACTAAGAAGAAATTTAGAGTCTTAGGTACCTAACTCTACTTCTAATTAAGTATTTACTATTTTAGCTAGTCTATTTACTATATACACTATACTATCTAATATACCTATTACTTTATATATCTAAATAGCTCTTAGTATATCTATTCTATCTACTACTAGGCTATATTTATAAGATTCTATTATATAGTATTCTCTAGATAATCTAGACTTACTAAGTAAATACTACTTAGTTTAAGGTAAGAACTTTAAGCCTAAATATAAGAAGTAGTCTCTTAACTTACTTAAATAGGTTAATAGAATTCTATCTAATATTTAGAAGAAAGAGAGAGTTTATATAAAAGCTCTTTAGAAGGCTATAAATAAGAAGAAATTAGCTAAATAATTACTTACTAAGGCTATTAAGAGAATAAAATATCTAGAGAATCTATACTCTTAGTATACTAAGTATAAGAGAGCTACTTAGAAAGCTACTTAGAAGGCTAAGAAAGCTACTTAGAAAGCTATTACTTCTAAAAATAAGATTACTACTACTACTATTTAAAAGAAGGTTTCTACTAAGTAGCCTTTAGTTACTACTAAAGTTAACTCTAATTCTAGAGTTTAAGTCTCTAATAAGAGTTTAATAGATATAAAACTATCTAAGAATCTTACTTTTACTATAACTACTAATATAGTTATATCTAAGGCTATTATAGTTTAAGAGGCTACTAAAAAAGTTACTACTAAGAATAGTAAGTATTCTAAGTATATATCTAATAGTAGTATAACTATAGCTTACTCTACTAAGTATATAAGTATAACTAAGAATTAGAAGTATAAGTAGAGAAAGTATAATTAAAAAGCTAGAAAAATTATAGAGAATACTATATAGGCGTCTATTTTAATAGACTTAGATATTAATACTAATTCTAAGTATATAGCTTTTTCTCTTAATATAGATAGCTATAACTCTTTTAGTATACTATTAGTTATATTTTATAGTAGTAGATAGCTATAGTAGTTACTCTTAAATATTATTCTCTCTCTAACTATAAACTTTTTATTCTTTTCTTTATCTAAGTATCTATTAGTATTCTATATTATACTTAAAACTAAGTTAAAGTAGAGTTTCTAGATATTTCTTTCAAAGTATTTTATTCTTTAATACTTTTCTATAAATATAATTAATACTTAGAGGCATTAAAGTTCTTACTTCTCTTAGATACTACTATAATTACTTTTCTTAATTTATACTAAATTCTTTTAAGGTCTACTTTCTTTTCTATCTCTCAGAATTATTTCTTCTTCTTTATTTAAGTAGGATTTAGGTAGTAGCTTAGGTTATAAAGTTTATTAATAGTGCCTTTTTATTTCTAGAGTAGTATATCTTAGCTATATTTCTAAGAGATTTCTAATAGCTCTCTTTTACTATTACTTTATAATTAATTAGGAAATTCTTTTTCTAGTAGCTCTTTATTCTATATCTATAGCTCTCTTAGCTTAACTATAGTATACTAGATAAAAAACTTTAGTCTATTACCTAGAGTATAGCTTCTAAAAGATATTCTATCTAGTGTCTCTAGATTATACTATTCATTCTAATATATATTCTTAATATAAAATAGTCTAATATATCTAATAAGCGAGTAGTCTATTTAAGTAAGTAGGCTACTCTACTAACTTTTTATATCTACCTAAATTTAATTAATTATAGTTCTACTAAAATAATTCTAAAATCTTTATTATAAAGCTAATATATAGCTAGCTATCTTAGCTACTACCTAAAACTAGCTCTAGTCTAATAAAGACGCTACGTAGATATTTAAAGTTACCTAAATAATACTTACGCGCTAACGTGCTAGTAGATCTATATAACGCGATTACTAGCCTAAATTAAGAAAGCTTATCTAGAGAGAAGAGAAAGTAATTATTAGCTATATACTTAGCTTAGATATATATAGATCTACGCCTATATATATAGCTATATATACTATAGCTAGTAAGCTACTAGCTATATATAGTGTAGGCTAAGTTAGTATTAACTAGCTATATAACTTTATTAAGTATATAGATAGTTTTATAATGTATTTTAATTATATATATAATAAGTAGAGATCTCTATATAAAGATCTAGCCTTAATTAGGAGCTAGTTTAAGCTAGTAGAGTAGATAAAGGCTAAGTATAGTATCTATAATAAGAATATCTATAACTTTAATAAAGCTAGCTTTATAATAAGTAAGATTATAACTTAGCTTATTATAATAATATTAGAAAGAAAATGTAGACTAAAGACTATCTAGCTAGGTAATTATAAGTAGGTAACACTAATTACTATAATTAATATAGATAACTAGTTAGTTCTACTATTTCTTATCTTTACTAGCTAATATTATCTATCTATCTAGTATAAGGAAGCTAAGATCTTATATAACTAAGTAATAGTAGTTAGTAATAATAGCTAGATAAATAATAAGCTAGAAGTTAAATAGCTAAAGTACTTTAACGCTTATATATAGGCTTATACTATAGATATATATTACCTACTTATTCTTAATAGCTATAAGAGCTACTAGTTCCTTAAGTTTTGAAAGATTTATAAGAAGAATAATATCTATATACTCTATATACTATCTTACTTATTTTATCTACTCTAGCTACTTAATATTAGCTACTTTTTACTATTAAAGCTTATATATAGCTATAAGGTTAAGGCTTTAATCTATAACTATATTAACTATATTACTAAGCTTATATTTCTACTAGTATTTAAAGTAGTATTTAAGTAATTATTTACGCTAGCTAATATCTAATTAGCTTTCTATAGTATAGGTCTTATTTCTCTATAGCTAGATACTATTTTATTAAAGCTTAATATAAAGCTATATATACCTACTTCTCTAGTAGCTTTACTAGAGACTCTCTCGAAAGCTTATATACTAAGTAATATATATAAGCTTAAGTTTTAGTTAAGCCTAATATATAAGTATATATACTAGTATAAGAGCTTATTACTAGCTTTAATTATTATAGTAATTAACTAGCTAAAGAAGAGCGCTAAAGTAATAATACTCTCTACTAAGCTAATATATAATTAGATTACTAGTCTTAAGAAGGCTAATAGCGTAGTATTAGTGTATAGATAGTACTCTAAAAGGTATATATAGAAGTATAGAGTACTTATAAAGAGAGCAAGAGAGAATATACTAGCTTAAAATAAGGCTAACTAGTAGATTACTTATAAAGAGTATAAAGAAAGAGCGTAATTAGGCCTTAGCTAGCGCGCTTAAAGGCGCTATACTAAGTATAAAGAGACTAGGTATAACTTATATATATATAATACTAATACTATTAATATAGAGTAGTCTACTATATTAATATCTAGTAATAATATTATTGTGTTATTAAGATATATCTCTTTAAAGTTAGAAAAGTTAGTAGAGTAGTCTACTTACTTATATACACTACTCGCTTTTTAGATACGTTAGTCTATTTAGAAAGAAACTTAGTTAGTATTAATTAGTTATTCTTATAAAATAAGTCTCTTAGTAAAACTAAGTCTCTTATAGCTAGTAGATCTTTCTAAAGTACCTTTAAATTATTAAAATAGTCTTTATTTTCTTACCTTAAATAGACTATTCTATTAATTAACTTCTAAAATATTTTATCTCTTCTATAGAATTTCTAAGCTCTTATTATAAGAAGTATAGAGGTATTTTTTATTTCTACTTATAGTAACGTTTATTATATAAGTATTATAAGCTGAATTAGAAAAATATATTCTCTATCTAATACTAAATAAGCTAGTATTTCTATATAGATTATTTATCTATTATTTAGTCTACCTATAGTATACTAGCTAGATTTTTAACTTCGTTACTTAAAAGCTTTTTTAGCGTATCTATAATTAGTACATAGCCTCTTTTAATAAGGCTTTAGCCTTATAGATAATAACTATAAGGGATAATATAATTAATACTCTATTACTTTTAAAGAGATTTTACTAATTCTTTATTCTCTAGACCTCTATTAGCTATTATCTTAAGTAGAAGTCTCTATTAAGTAAAAATATTATTTATTAGAAACTTCTAAATAGACTATAAATTATTTTTAGCTAGTATTTTAGCTTCTAGCTAGCTAGAGGCGTAGTCTTAAGTAACTATTAGATACCTTCTACTATTTAATCTAGAAGATATATAGACTTTATTTATTATAACCTATCTAAATAGAATTAAAGGTAGTTCTATAGGCTATAGAGCTTCTTATACTATAGTAACCATATATAATTAGTACTTAGAATAGAATTAGATATATTTCTTAATCTAATTATATTGTCCTTTCTAATAATATTATATCTAGACCTTTTACTATAACGTACTCTATAAGTATATAGCACTCCTAAGTATATAGTATCTTTTTACTAAGACTCTACTAATACTACTCTCTATACGTGATACCTTAATATAACTAAACTAAAAAGATCTTAAATAAAGCTTATATATAAACTATCATTTAAGCTATCTAAAAAGACGTAATACTAAAGCTATAATATACGATAGCTATCTTTAGCGTCTTAGAGAGTATATTATAAAGACGCCTAGCTAGAACACCTTTATAGCGTAATTATATACCTAAAATAATAGCTCTTTATAGATTAGAAGAGGTTACAATCATTAGGTATATAATAAATATAGTTAATAAAAGATACCTACTCTAGCTTACTAATATAGAAGATATAGCTAATTCTCTACTTATAAGTTACTTCTAAAAGCTAGATAGTAAGAACTAGTCTATAAACTTTATTAAGTGCTACCATAAGCTTAAAGTTAAGTTAAATTAAAAGTATAACTTTAAAAGAGCTTTCTATAAAGATTCTATTATTATTAGAAGCGAGTTTAAGCTTATAGAGAGTACTAAAGCTAAGTATAATATCTAGAATAAAGATACCTATAATTTTAATAAGACTAGCTTTATAATAGATATAACATTAATAGGAGTAAAAGTTATAGTAGTAGAGTATTAAAGATAACTAAAGATAGTATAACTAAGTAATTAGAAGTAGACTATAGTTATCTAGAGTATTAATATAATAGGCTAGGCTATCTTACTGTTTATTATCTTTTAGAGTAAGTACTATCTCTCTACCTAGTATAAAGAAGAGAATCTACTATAGAATTAAGTTATTAGGGCCTCTAAGAAGAGCTAGATAATAAATAAGCTTAGTATAGAGTAGCTAAAGTACTTTAATACGTATATAAAGAAGAGAACTATTAGTAGCTATTACTTACTAGTTCTAGATAGTTATAAAAGCTATAGCTTAATTAATTTCTACTAGCTTTATAAGAAGAAAAATATTATCACTCTCTATATAGTACTATACTTATTTTACCTACTCTAGCTACTTAATATTAGATATTTTATACTATTAAAGTAGATATATAGCTACTAAGTTAAGAAGCTACTATATAATAAAGTTAGCTATACTACTAAAATAGAGTTTTTACTATACTTTAAAGTAGCTTTTTAATACTACTATATCTAAAAGTAATATTCTAGAAAGCTTTTAAAGCGCTAGCTTAGTCCTATTTAACTTAGAAGCTATAATATTAAAGCTAGATATCTATCTATATACGCCTCTATAACTCTCTACCTAAGATACCTTCTAGTAGTTATAAATACTAAGTAATACTCTAGAATTTAGGTCTTACTTAAAGCTAATTTAAGAGAGAATTTAGAGAAATATAGATAGCTTACTAATATTAATAGTTAATATACTTAAAAAGCTCTCTAAAAGAGTAAAGATAGTAGTATATTAGCTAGTTTTAGTATATAACTAAGTTACTTAGCTTTAAATAGTAAATAAAGCTACTATAAAGTATAAATTATATAAAAGAAAGTAGATAAAGTAGAAAAAAACTCTTATAGTAGATAGAGAGTTATACTTAATAACTCTAAAAGAGTTTAGAGCGCATAGTAATAGAAAGAAAGTAAAAGAAAGAGTAAGAGTTAAAGTTAATAAGCTATTATAAAGGCGCTATAGACGCTATAGTAAGACTAGGTATAACTTATATATATATAAGTAAGATATAGTAGTAGATTCTAAGTAGAATAGCTTACTATAATTTCTTACTATAGTTATATAGATTACTATACTACTATAAATAGTTATAATTTTAGTAGAGGCTTAGTAAAAAGATACTATATACTTAGGAGTACTATTTCTATTTAGAGTATATTATACCTTCTTTACCTTAATAGCCTAAGTTATTATATAGTTCTCTAATAATCTTTCATTACTAGGTAGAATTATCTACTACCTAGCGTAGAGGCTATCTACTACTAGGTAAAGTAAATAGATACTATTCTCTAACTATTGTTTATAGCGCCTTTTACTTAAACTTCTTGAAATATAATTTAGTAAGATACTTTATTCTTTTTCTAAAAAGAATCTAAGCTATAAGCTATTAAAATTCTTATAAGTAGCTCTTATTAAGTAGTTACTTATTAAATAATAGGTCTACTAAGTAGAACCTATAAAGTAGAGTATAGATTATCTAGTTATCTTTTATAAAAGTAAGCTAAGTAGTATTTAGATAAGCTTTAATAAAATCTTCTATATCTTCTTCTAGTTCTTCTAGTAGAGTCTAACCTTTAAGTTCTAGTCTATATAAAAAAGTATTAGCTACTATATTTTTCTTTCCTAAGATATATATAATATTAAAACTCTATAGGTTTAGAATAGTAAGCTATCTAGTAATAAGAGTACCTAGTAGATCTATTATACTACACTAAAGCTATACTATAAGTATCTAAGTATCTATTTTTATAGTAAACCTTATATAATTTTATTAATATTATCTACTAGTAGAGTAGTAAAAACTATATAGAGAATAATAAATGTTAATACTCTTCGTGCTAGATATAAGATATAGAAGTTAAAATATTTTAGGCCTTAGGCTTAGTAGCCTAAGGCTCTAAGAGCTATAATAAAATCTAGTACTAAAATATTTTATATATAACTAATTACTAATAGAAGTAGTAGCCTATAGAAGTAACTATAGGTTACTAGGGCACTAAAAAGCGCTATAAATTTATCTTTTCTCTCTTCTTCTTCTTCTCTTTATACTATTACCTACTATACTCTATTAGTAAGTATTCTTTCTACTACTACTACTCTACTAACTTAAAAGAAATATTTAGGTTTAATAGTAAAAAGGCTATTCTTATCTTCTCTCTATCTACTCTAGCGCCTATTCTAGCTATTATTTAACCTATAACTAATACCTACTCTTATATTATCTAGCTACTATAGAAAACTACTATTCTATATAACACCTCTAAGCTTAAGTTTAGTAATCTAGTAGTAATTATTAATAGTCTAATAAAGAAATATAATAATGTCTAAGATACTAGTAAAGCTATAGTAGAGCTAGATAGTTAAGAAGCTTACTAAGTCTTATAGCTTAGTTAGTATATCTTTCTCTTAATAATCTAGATAAATAATAATAGTAAACTTATAGAGTCTACTATTAGAAAGTAATAAAGCTTATTAGATTAGGTTAAAGTAAAAAGAGGCGTAAAAGTTATTATAACTAGAGAGAAGTAGGCGTTTAAAGAGAAGTTATTTAGCAAAAGAAATAAAGCTTAGTTATTATTAGTACTATATTATCTTATAGATAAGCCTAAGGTTATAACTAAGTAAGAAGTAGAAGATAAAAGGTAGGATACTAGAGGCAATAGTAGTTTTTTTATTAGTTTTCTACTAGGTAGTTAGTTACTAGGTAAGTACTACTTATTAGTATTGTCTAGTATTAAATTAAGAAAGTTTACGAAATAGGTTACTATAAGATAACTCTCTCTCTACCTAGAAGAGGGTTAGCAACCTTATATAATATAAGTATAACTAAAGCTTCTTTACTATAAGTAGTAGTACTTTATACTTATACTTACTTAAATTCTAATTTCTTTTTAAGGTAGACTAAACTCTACTCTTATAGTATACTAGGTATTCTTTCTTCCTTATCTAGCTATATAAGTACTACCCTCTAATCTTTACTACTTTAATTAATTACTATAATAATTACTTAGATAGGTTTACTATAATTAAATAAGATAAGCGTTAGAGTTATATATAAGCTTTTTATTTTAAAGAATATTACTAACTACTATTTATCTCTCTAGTTAAAAGAAGTATTTTTCTAAAGTAATCTAAATAATAGTTCTACTACTATTATAAATCTAATAATCTAGACTCTATAGTAAATATATATACTAATAAATGTTTAGATATTCTTTTAGTTCTTTAGATCTAGCTATATATAAATCTTTATAGCGCTAGATCTAGATACTCTAGGCTAGTTACTACCTAGCCGTTGCGATATAGTTGCCTAATCTAAAAATAATACTAAGTTAGCTGCCAAGTTACCTACTAAGCCTACCCTAGCTACACGCGTAATTATAATTATAATTAGAATTACTATTACTATAACTATTACTATATTACTATATAAGTACTAATATTTTAATATTAGTATATTAAATAGTTATAGGTAGTATAAGCTTAATTATAGAGCCGCTACGTAAATAAATATCTAATAGCGAGACACTTAGGTCTACCTATATAATATAACGCAACTAATTCTTCTTCTTTCTCTTCTTCTCTACTACTAGCCTATAATACCTATAGTACTTATTATACTCTTACTCGCTCTAGATACCTAATATATATTAGTCTAACTTATAATACTACTAAATAACTTACTAACTAGAATATAATTAATTATAATTTACTATGTACGTTATAGCTTTTTACCTATATATAGAAGTAGATTTAACGCTTTAGACTATTATTGGCTAGCTAGAAAGGCTTCTTCTTCTTTTATTAGGTACTCATTAGTCTCTCTATAGATCTTTCTATAGAGAGCGTCTACTTCTTCTTATAATAGAAAGAGCTCTATACCTATAATAGTTAGCTTATAAGATATAATACCTATTACTATTACTATTACTATTACTATTACTATTATATACTCTTATATTTTAAATTTACTAAGATATACTCTTTATAGTTTTATCTACCTTTATCTATTAACTTTCTTAATAGGTTATTTAGGCTAGATCTTTACTTTCTTTCTAGCTACTACTAGCTTAGAACTCTTTTACTTTATTCTAGCTATAAGGTAGGCCTCAATATCTAAACTAATAAGGTAAGGTAGTTCTTTATTAATATTAGAGTCTATTATATCTAGTTATTAAATAATAGAGTATACTTAAAGAGAGTACTTAAAGAGATACCTTTACTAGTATTTTATATACTAAGTATAGCTCTTTAGTATTATATAACCTTTAACTATATAACTATATAATATTAGCTATCTCTATCTAATTAGATTATCTATTACGTAACTATTTAAATCTTCTATCGCGCTCTAACCCTATCTAATTTCCCTTATATTATATACCTATAGATATCTTATTATTACTATAAGGCTCTTAATCTTCTCTATATTAATCTTTTCTACTATCTTTATATTATAATACCTTCTATTCTTATTAATTTAATAGCCTACTACTATTATTAAAGTATATTAGAAGTCTAACTTATATCTAGAAATAGTAGCCTCTACTCTCTTAATATATACTAGTACCTAGTCTATAATTAAAAGGTGCTTATCTATATATTTGCGTCTATCTAGCTTAATTTTCTCTTCCTAATATATAGTTTTTAGACCTTTAATATAAATATTATCTAAGTATAGTGTATAGTAATTCAAAAAATATAATCTTAGTAGATTTTTATTATTACTTATATAAATTCTATAATTAAGCTAGTAGTACCTATAAGTAAGATAGACTAGTAAACTAGTCTAAGTAGTATTAAGAAAGCTATAATATCTCTAGAGTTCTTATAATATAGTTTATAAGCGAGCAGCTTACCTAACTAAGCGGCTTACGCTCTACTAGCACGTTAACTTTATAATATTATTATAGCTTTTAATTATAGTATATTAAAAATTATAATAAGCTAATTTACTCTTTAGATCTATTACTATTACTAGCACTATTAATTTTAACTATATAGATATAGGCGTTATATCTAGTCTACTTATAACGCCTATACTACCTCTCTTCTTATACTCTCTTTAATATACTCTTACTATTACTATAACTACTATCTACTTTTTTAGCTAATACTTCTTATATCTTACCTATAGTAAGGTTCTTCTCTATCTATATATATAATTACTTATAGCTTTTATACTTATTTACTATACTAAGAGCCTCTTAAAGAGTACTTATCTTCTTATATAGTAATACTATTTTATATACTATTTACTATACTTCTTTACTTAGCTATATAACCTTATTATTAAGTAAACTTATAAAAGATCTAAGATAGTTTTTTACTCTCTATTAAATAAGAGTACTTTAAGCCTTAACTTTAATAGCGTTATATAGTATCTTACCTTCTAGGTATCTACCTATTATAGTTATTATATTAGTATCTATAATATAATATTAAGCTTTAATAGTATAGCTTATAGGTTATATAGAACTAGACTAGTATTTCTAAAGCCTACTTATATATTCTCTTTTATAAAAGTCTACTTAAAAGCTACTTTAAAGGCTAGTAGAAAAGTCTTTTTACTAATATAGTAGATATAAATATATACTAAGCCTAAAATTTTATTACTATACGTGTGCTTTAATAGTAAAAAGTAAGTAATATTAAGAGGCTATAGAAGGTATAAAGAGTAGGTAAATATATAGAGAAGAATAATATTTTTTTCTTTATATTAATTTTAAAAATTAATTAAGTAATAGCTTTTATAGCTATTGATAATTAGTAGTTAGTATCTACTAATAGTATAATATCTTATATACTTCTTAAAGTAATCTAACTAGGTAAGCCTAAGCTAGTTATTTATCTAGCTATTAGAGCTAACCTTAAGAACCTAATTAGGAGGTAAATTTTTAAACTAGATATTAATAAGTACCTTACTTATAAAGATTATAAAGAGAGGTATCTAGTAATCTAATATACTTACGCCTTAGATTATATTAACTTACTTATAGTTACTTAGTTATATTTATTTCTTTTTCTTATATCTCTCTAAGGCTATAATAATTATCTATAATAAAATCTTACCTATTATAAAGCTAGTTTTATTAAAGTTATAGATATTATTATTTATAATTCTCTACCTCTTCTTTATAGACTTAACTAGGTTAAACTAGTACTAGATAGCTACTAGGTTCTTATAGGTAGCTTACTAGTAATTATAAAGATAGCTCTAGCGCGTATAGAGCTCTAGAGTTCTCTTAATAAAGTTATTAAACTAGTTCTTACTAATATAGTTCCTAACGCGCTTATATAAGAGTTTATTAGCTATTTCTTAAATATTAGTCTTTATAGGCGTAAATTCTTACGTAGACTATTTAAGAATACGCTTAACTATAGCCTCTTCTTCTAGCTTGTTTAGATACTTTAAATTTAGTTTATAGTTATATTAAGAGCGTTATCTAGCGTGTTAGTAAGATAAGGTTCTTTAGAGTATATTATAGATAGAGGTAGTACGTCTTTAGCTTTAAATATATTATAATTAGATATTAAAAAGAATAAGCTATGAAATCTAATTTAGAATATAAAGTTTAAGTATTATATTATTAAGATATAACGCGTTATAGTATTAATATTAATATAACTGGTAGAGCGTAAGCTACCTAGTTATATAAGCCGCTCGCTTATAAACTATATTATAGTTTAACCTAATTATATTCTAAGAAGTAATCTATAAGAGATATAATAGTATAGCCTATAAACCTTTCTAAGAACCTATTAGAGTTAGGTAATAGGTTAGTATTATAGATAGTAACTCTATTAATCTTTTAAGTACTATTAATTAATTAATAGCCTTTATTCTTCTTTATTACAAGAAACTATAGGTTATAATATTAGCTCTTATAAAGTTTAAGAGTTTCTCTATTAATCTAGTCTTTAATTATCTTAATAACTACCTCCTAAAGCGTTTTTAGTACTAGAAATTAATCTACTTACTACGCCTAGTATAGTACTATATTAATAACTACTAGTAGAATTACTTCTCTACTAACTCTTTCTAATTTATAGAAGTCTTAGGCTAAAGCTAATTCTCTTCTATATAGAAGTTTTTTAAGTATTTCTATTTCTCTTAGTAGAAAGTCTAGCGAGATCTTTATTTTCTTTTATCTCTTAGAGGTAATCTAAGTACCTCTTAGAAATTTTATTATTTTACAAGTAATATTAATGCTTAACAGCAGATCTTTACAACATAGTATTATAGTAATAGTAATATAAAAAAGTAGTTAAGGCGCTATTCTAGCACCTTGTACTTAGTTAAATATAGTATTAACTTAGTAAATATACGTAGGTAGGGCAGCTATAAGCGTATAATAAAGAAACTTTTTTAAATTTAGAACTACTATAATAAATTATACTATTGCAATATATTATTTTATTGCAATATCTTATTCTATTATAACTTCTTATCCTATTATAACTACTTATCCTATTATAAGTACTTATTCTATTATAACTCCTTATTCTATTATAACTCCTTATCCTATTATAACTTCTTATCCTATTATAACTTCTTATCTTATTGCAATACTAATTTATCTATATCTATAAACGCCTTATTATCGCTAGAGTGCTATCTTTTATCCTTTAGCTAGATTCTATAGGCGGTAAAGTAATAATTTAGGTATAACTATAATTCTAGCAGCATACTATACCTAAGATTATCATAATAGATTGTGTAATACTATAACTAAGCTATATATAAGCTTTAAATAAGCT
The DNA here is from genome assembly GCA_034640345.1 of Drechslera avenae. Lineage (NCBI taxonomy): Eukaryota > Fungi > Ascomycota > Dothideomycetes > Pleosporales > Pleosporaceae > Drechslera > Drechslera avenae. The sequence goes on along the minus strand of JAXRVH010000115.1, from coordinate 2,377 downwards.
ATAGATAAGCTATAGATAAGCTATAGATAAACTATAGATAAGCTATAGACGAGCTATAGATAAGACCTAGTATTTAGAATATAATTACGTAATAGATAAGCTATAGTAGAAAATATTAAAGTTCTATAGTTTAACTCTATAAAGGGTCTAGAAGAATTTTTATAAAGCTTCTAGTTTATTTCTACTTATTTCTTTATATACTATAATCTTCTCCTATGTTAGAACTCTCTTAATATCTAATATCTAATTAATTATATCGCGCCTAGCTATTATTATAGACGTAATATATAATATCTTAGATAGGGCTATATATAAGGACGGCACTAAGCTTATTAAGATTATTAATAATAGCGAACTCTATACTACCTATATAGTCTATCTTAATAAACTACTATATCGCCTTAGTCTACTATTAAATATTCTTTCTAAGTTCTATCTCTTATATATATAAGAATACCTACTTAGTTTCAAGAATAATAAAGATACTACTAAACTATAGAAGATAAAGCTACTCCTAGTCACTCTATATATAATAGCCTACTACCTTTTATTATAGATAGGCTTATTAGCTAGTGTAAAACTTTTTATTAAGGACTAGCTATAGGAGTTAACTAACTTAAGTATAGCACTTAAGGAGTATCTCTCTATCTAATTCTATTATAAGAGGTTCTTAGACGACCTTATTAATTATAAAGAATATTATAAGTTACTAGTAGATCTCCTTTTTATAGCGGAGATTACTTAAACGTATAGATTAGCGTAGATAGTATTAGTTAATAACTATAATAACTATAATAATAGTAATAGTAATAGTTTATAGTAATAGTAATAGTAATAATAACTATAACTATAATAATAGTAATAGCAATAGCTTATAGTAATAGTAATAGTAATAGCTAGTAAGAGTAGGATAGCATTAATATTAATATTAGTATTAGTATTAGTATTAGTATTATTATCAATATTAGTATTTAGTATTAACTTTTAGATATTAGGTTAGGTCTACGTAGAGAAGATAGTATTAAGATAGCTATCTCTGCTATATTATAATAGCTTAGTTATATTATAGCTTTATAGCTATAGGTATAGATATTATTATAGTTATTATAGTTATTATAGTTATTATAGTTAATTTTTGCTACCCGCTAGTAGCTATTAAGTCTTAGCAATATAACGTTACGTAGGTAGTTAGTAATTAGTATTTATAATAGTTATTTAAACAAAGTTTATATTATATAGTAGGAGTATTTTAATAAAAAAGATTATTAAAAAACACATTTGTCTCTATCCTTAAGGGCTTAGAAATTTTATATAATATAGCTTAAATTACTTTATAAATAGCGCTTAGCTTAAGTCTTTAGTAGAGTACTATTTAGCTTTTACTCTTTCTTTCTAATCTAGTTAGCCTTTAAATTCTTACGTAGACTAGCCTAAGTTATTAATAGGCTTAATCTTTTACTCTTTTTACTTATATATTCTATTAGCTTTAAAGTCTATTACTTCTTTCTAAGTTACTATTAAATCTTTAGAGAGAATTAACATTACTTCTACTATAATACTACTCTTCTTTATCTAAATATCTTTTAGCTTCTCTATCTAAATCTAATCTACTTTCTATTCTTTATATTTACTAATTCTAAGTACTACTATAACTTTTTTTAAAATTATATCTAATAACTTTTTAGTAAAGTTATTAGCTATTAAAAATAGCCTATTCTTATTCTTTACTACTTTACTACTATTTAGTTCTTGACCTAGGAATATTTATAAATTCTATAAGAAATACCTAGTTTTACTAGATACTAATAGCCTATTAATTCTTACTCTTTTTAACTACTTAGTTACTAATAGTATAGCTAAATACTCTTTAGATAAGCCTTCTAGATTAATCTATACTACTACTAAGCTTATACTTCTCTATAATATATATTTAGCTAGCTTTTCTTTTTTATACTTAGAGAGTACTATACTAGTAGCTATACTTCTCTAGTATTTTCTAATATAGGACTAGTATATATCTCTAGAGCCTTAATCTAATTACCTCTTATATATATAAATCTTATATTAAATTCTCTATTCTTACTAAAAATATAATAGTAAGTAAGACTATTAGTTATATACTTAATACGCGTATAAGTATTAGTCAAAAAGAGATTCTCTAGAATAATTAGGGTTATATAGTTTTCTATTATAAAAAGATTAGTTTATACTTTAATTCTTCTAATCTATATAAGGATTCTCTAGATAATACCTATAAAAGCCTTAGTATTTTTATTTACTAGAACTATTTATACTACGCTTATACTTTTTAGTAGAGAGGTTATTAGAAGGTTTACTTTTTCTACTATATCCCTTTTTATAGTATTAAGTTCTACTT
>JAXRVH010000114.1:0-17127 GCA_034640345.1 Drechslera avenae | reverse complement strand
TTATAGTAAATTCTTTAAAGAGAACTTAGAGTAGTAGTACTACTAAAACTATACTACTAACTTAATAACGTTATAGTATATATAGAGAGACTAGGTATAATACGCGAACCTATTAGAAAGATATAGTAGAAACTTCTAAATTAGATAGTAGTATATATAATAAAAGTATAGATAGTATTAATAGTAATAATAAAGATAGTATAGAGTAGGTTAGTTATACTAAGTAAAACTAACTAAGTTAATAGATTAACTAAGTTAATAATTATTTACGTTAACTATAATTAGTATAAAATATAAGCTATTAATAGTGTTCTATCTATAGATAGATAGATAGATAGAAAGAATAAACTAAACTATAAAAGTATATCTATAGATATATATTAATTACTAGTAAACTAACTAGGTTCTACTACTACCTATAGTATAGATAGCCTATAATAATAAGCTTTTAGAGTCTATAGAATAGACTCTATTCTATATAAATTATAGAAGATACCTAAATTTCTTTATATATATACTTCTAAGTTAGAAAATAGAAGTACCTATTACTATAGCTAATAAGCTAAAGAAAATCTATAAGTTACTAAGAATAGCGCTTAAGAAGATATAATACTAGAGTATTTTATATATTAATAGAAAGATAAAAATAGTACTTTAGCTAAAAAAGAGAGATAAAGTATACTTACTTATAAAGAATCTATATATAAAAAGACTAAGTAAGAGACTTAATAATATTAAGGTTAGACTATTTTTAATTCTTAAATAAAATAGACTAGTTATATATATACTTAACCTACTACTAGATACTAGAATCTATCTAAGATTCTATATTAAGCTATTAGAACTAGTATACCTAGAAATACTATTATAGAAAACCTTCTATTATAAGATAGAAGAAGAAAATAAATTCTAAGTTAAAAGAATTATTATATACTAAGCTATAGATAATAGAGTATAATATCTAGTTAAATAGTTAGGTTACCTAGATAGTAAGAATATATAGAAACTAGATACTAATCTCTTAAACTACTAATAACTACTATAAAAGTATAAAAAAGAAGAGAAAGCTTACTATATAACCTTAACTAGAGGAGAATACTAGAGTATTACTAGGATTTATAGGCAATATAAGAGTATCTAGAGAACTAAGAGTTTTCTATAGTATTAGCGAAAACTTTACTAAGGTATCTACTATAGAGTAGTTAACTAACTCTTATATATCTATATTATTACTACTCTTATATAGAGTATTCGCTAGATATATTACTTTCTTAATAGTACGCTCTTTAGCCTACTTTAGAATCTTCTTATTTTATATTAGGCGTAAACCTTTAAGAATAGAGACTAATATATTTTTTAATAATCTTTATTATTAAAATACTCTTACTATATAATATAAACTTTATTTAAATAACTATTATAAATACTAATTACTAACTACCTATATAATATTATATTACTAAGACTTAATAGCTACTAGTAGGTAGCGAAAATTAACTATAATAACTATAATAACTATAATAATATCTACGCCTATAGCTATAAAGCTATAATATAACTAAGCTATTATAATATAGTAGAGATAGCTATCTTAATACTATCTTCTCTATATAGATCTAACCTAATATCTAATACTTAATATCTAATACTAATATTAATATTAATACTAATATTAATATTAATACTAATACTAATACTAATACTAATATTAATATTAATACTATTCTCTCTTACTAGATATTAGTATTACTATTACTATAAGCTATTACTATTACTATTATTATAGTTATTATAGTTATAGTTATAGTTATTACTATTACTATTAACTAATACTATCTATACTAATCTATACGTTTAAATAATCTCTGCTATAAAAAGAAGATCTACTAGTAACTTATAATATTCTTTATAATTAATAAGGTTATCTAGAAACCTTTTATAATAGAATTAGATAGAGAGATACTTCTTAAGTACTATACTTAAGTTAGTTAACTTCTATAGCTAGTTCTTAATAAAAAGTTTTGTATTAGCTAATAAGCCTATCTATAGCGAAAGGTAGTAGGCTATTATATATAGAGTAACTAGGAGTAGCCTTATCTTCTATAGTTTAGTAGTATTCTTTTTATTTAAACTAAGTAGATATTCTTATATATATAAGAGATAGAACTTAGGAAGAATATATAATAGTAGACTAAGGTAATATAGTAGTTTATTAAGATAGACTATATAGATAGTATAGAGTTCGCTATTATTAATAATCTTAATAAGCTTAGTGCTATCCTTATATATAGCTCTATCTAAGATATTATATATTACGTCTATAATAATAGCTAGGCGCGATATAATTAATTAGATATTAGATATTAAGAAAGTTCTAAGATAGAAGAAGATTATAGTATATAAAGAAATAAGTAGAAGTAAACTAGAAGCTTTATAAAAATTTTTCTAGACTCTTTATAGAGTTAAACTATATAACTTTAATATTCTCTACTATAGCTTATCTATTACGTAATTATATTCTAAATACTAGGTCTTATCTATAGCTTATCTATAGCTTATCTATAGTTTATCTATAGCTTATCTATAGCTTATCTATAGCTTATTTAAAGCTTATATATAGCTTAGTTATAGTATTACGTAATCTATTATAATAATCTTAGGTATAGTATACTACTAGAATTATAGTTATACCTAAATTATTATCTTACTACCTATAGAATCTAGCTAAAGAATAAAAGATAGTACTCTAGCGATAATAAGGCGTTTATAGATATAGATAAATTAGTATTATAATAGAATAAGAAGTTATAATAGAATAAGAAGTTAGAATAGAATAAGTAGTTATAATAGAATAAGAAGTTATAATAAAATAAGATATTATAATAGAATAATATATTATAATAGTATAATATATTATAGTAGTTCTAAATTTAAAAAAGTTCCTTTATTATACGCTTATAGCTACTCTACCTACGTATATTTACTAAGTTAATACTATATTTAACTAAGTATAAGATACTAGAATAGCGCCTTAACTACTTTCTTATATTACTATTACTATAATACTATATTATAAAGATCTACTATTAAGTATCGATATTACTTATAAAATAATATTAGGCGTAAAATTACTTAAGCTAGTAGCTACTTATCTTTATCTACCTTCTTTTAATACTCTTTATAAGTCTTATCTAGAGATATCTATAATATATTTATATATAGGTAACCTAGATAAGTATACTCTAAATACTTTAGGTAATTACTATTAACTTTAAGTATTATAACGTACTAATAGTTATTTATAAAATAGTAATTATAGAGAATAGGCGTAGAAAGACTATTATAATAAATCTTAAGAGTAAGGTAAAGATATTCTTTAGACTTAAGAATAGGTATTATTAGTTATAGGTATATAGAAAAGCTTAAGAATAAGCTTAGAAAGAGAAGAGATAGTATTATAAATCTATAGGTAGAAGATATAGTAGTTAAGTTAAGAAATATTAGTAGATAGCTAACTATCTATATATAATATAGAGGTATAGTTATATAATCTTTTTAGCGTAGTATATATAAGAAAGAGTCTTAGTATAACTTCTTATATATTAGCTACTAAGAAATAATCCTTATATATTAGCTACTAAGGAATTCTTAGACTCTTCTAACTAAGAATAGTAAGTACTATAGGTATATAGTATTAGGTAATAAGCTTCTATAGCTTATTATATTTAACTTTAATTAGTATTCTAATACTAGATATTAATTCTTAACTACTATATATTATATTAATCTTCTAATTATACTATATAACTCTTACTTATTAAACTTACTTATTCTCTTAAGAACTAACTAAAGGTCGACCTCTAGGTAGATCTTTATAAGAAGGCGGTACTTATATAGCTAGATAAGAAAGAAAAAAGATATCTAGTATACTATAAGAGTAGAGTCTAGTCTACCTTAGAAAGAAATTAGAATTTAGATAAGTATAAGTATAAAGTACTACTACTTATACTAAAGAAGCTTTAGTTATACTTATATAGTATAAGGTTTACTATAGAAATAGATATTTAGATACTTATAGTATAGCTTTAGTATAGTATAATAGATCTACTAGATACTCTTATTACTAGATAGCTTACTCTTCTAAACCTATAGAATTTTAATATTATATATATCTTAGAAAAGAAGAATATAGTAGCTAATACTCTTTTATATAGACTAGAATCTAAAGGTTAGACTCTACTAGAAGAACTAGAAGAAAATATAGAAGATTTTATTAAAGCTTATCTAAATACTACTTAGCTTACTTTTATAAGAGATAACTAGATAATCTTTACTTTACTTTATAGGTTCTATCTAGCGAATCTATTATTTAATAAGTAACTACTTAATAAGAGCTACTTAGAAGAATTATAATAGCTTATAGCTTAGATTCTTTTTAGAAGAAGACTAGATTACCTTACTAAATTAGATTTTAAGAAGTTTAAGTAAAAGGCACTATAAATAATAGTTAGAGAATAGTATCTATTTACTTTACCTAGTAGAGAATAGTCTCTACGCTAGGTAGTAGATAATTCTACCTAGTAATAAGAGATTATTAGAGAACTATACGATAACTTAGGCTATTAAGGTAAAGAAAGTATATAGTAAAAAGTCTAGACGTAATATTATTAGAAAGAATAATATAATTAAATTAAGAAATATATCTAATTCTATTCTAAGTACTAACTATACGTAGCTACTATAGTATAAGAAGCTCTATAGCCTATAGAACTATCTTTAATTCTATTTAGATAGGTTATAATTAATATAGTCTATATACCTTCTAGATTAAATAGTAAAAAGTATCTAATAGTTACTTAGAACTACGCCTTTAGCTAGCTAGAAGCTAAAGCACTAGCTAAAAATAATTTAAAGTCTATTTAGAAGTTTCTAATTAATAATATTTTTAGTTAATAGAGACTTCTACTTAAGATATTAGCTAATAGAAGTCTAGAGAATAAAGAACTAGTAGAATCTCTTTAAAAATAATAGAGTAATAATTATATTATCTTTAGTACTTACTATCTATAAGGTTAGAGCCTTATTAAAAGAGACTATATACTAATTATAGCTACGCTAAAGAAGCTTTAGAGTAACTAGGTTAAAAATCTAGCTAGTATACTATAGGTAGACTAAATAATAGTTAAATAATCTACTTAGAAAATACTAGCTTATTTAGTATTAGGTAGAGAATATATTCTTCTAATTAAGCTTTCTATACCTATATAGTAAATATTACTATAGGTAAAAGTAAAAGATATCTCTATACTACTTATAATAAAGGCTTAGTAATTCTATAGAAGAGCTAAAAGATTTTAGAAGTTAATTAATAGAATAGTCTATTTAAGGTAAGAAAATAAGAACTATTTTAATAATTTAAAGATTCTTTAGAAAGATCTACTAGCTATAGAAGACTTAGTTTTACTAAGAGACTTATTTTATAAAACTAACTAATTAACGCTTACTAAGTTTCTCTCTAAGTAGACTAGACTATTTTATATTAAGAATATATATTAGAAAGGATAGTATAATCTAGAGAAACTAGATAGAATATCTTTCTAAAGCTATACTCTAGGTAATAGACTAAAGCGTTTTATCTAGCGTACTATAGTTAAGCTAAGAGAGCTATAGGTAGAGAATAAAAAGCTACTAGAAGAAGAACTTTCTAATTAATTATAAAGTAAAAGCGAAGGAAAGCTACTAGAAATCTTTTAGAAGTATAGCTAAGATATACTACTCTAGAAATAGAAAGTTACTATTAATAAATCTTATTATCTAAGCTACTATCTAAAGCCTACTTAGATAAATAAGGAAAAATAAATCTAAGATATAGAAGAGAAAGTAGACCTTAAAAGAATATAGTATAAATTAAGAAAAGTAATTATAGTAGTAACTAAAAGAAGTAAGAACTTTAATATATCTAAGTATTAATTATACCTATAGAAAAGTATTAAAGAATAAAATACTTAGAAAGAAATTTCTAGAAACTCTACTTCTACTTAGTTTTAAGTATAATATAAGGTACTAATAGATACTTAGATAAAGAAAAGAATAAGAAGTTTAGAGTTAGAGAGAGAATATTATTTAAGAGTAACTACTATAGCTATCTACTACTATAGAATATAACTAATAGTATATTAGAAGAGTTATAGCTATCTATACTAAAGGAAAAAAGCTATATATCTAGAATTAGTATTAATATCTAAGCCTATATAGGTAGAAGCCTACTAAGTATTCTTTATAGTTTTTCTAGCTTTCTAATTATATCTTCTCTAGTTATACTTCTAATTCTTAGTTATACTTATATACTTAGTAGAGCGAGCTATAGTTATACTACTATTAGATATATACTTAGAATACTTACTATTCTTAGTAATAACTTTATTAGTAGCCTCTAGAACTATAATAGCTTTAGATATAACTATATTAGTAGCTATAGTAGAAGCTAGATTCTTAGGTAGATCTATATCTATTAGACTCTTATTAGAGACTTAAACTCTAGAATTAGACTTAACTTTAGTAGTAACTAAAGGCTGCTTAGTAGAAATCTTCTCTTAAATAGTAGTAGTAGTAATCTTATCTTTAGAAGTAATAACTTTCTAAATAGCTTTCTAAATAGCTTTCTAAATAGTTTTCTAAATAGCTTTCTTAGCTTTCTAAGTAGCTTTCTAAGTAGATCTCTTACGCTTAGTATATTAAGAGCGTAGATTCTCTAGATATTTAGTTCTCTTAGTAGCCTTAGTAAGTAGCTATTTAGCTAATTTCTTCTTATTTATAGTCTTCTAAAAGGCTTTTATATAAACTCTCTCTTTCTTCTTAATATTAGATAAAATTCTATTAACCTATTTAAGTAAGTTAAGAGGCTACTTCTTATATTTAGGCTTAAAGTCCTTATCTTAAACTAAGTAGTATTTACTTAGTAAGTCTAGATTATCTAGAGAATACTATATAATAGAATCTTATAGATATAGCCTAATAGTAGATAGAATAGATACGCTAAGAGCTATTTAAGTATATAGAATAATAGGTATATTAGATAGTATAGTAGATATAGTAGGTAGACTAGCTAGAGTAGCTAAGGCTTAATTAGTAGAGTTAGATATCTAGAACTCTAAATTTTTTATTAGTATAATTCTAGAAAGAAAGAATAGAGTTATCTAAATATAATTTAGAAACTTACTAGTTATAGAGTAGAAAGTAGTACCTCTATTAAAGATATAGTTAGTATAGGTACTATAGAGAAGCTAATTTCTATTAATAAAGAATATTTAGTAGCTATTAAACTTCTTCTTATAGTACTTAGAAGCGTATTAACTATATATCTACTTATAAGGTCTTAAACGCTTTATAGCCTCTTTAGTAGTAAAAAGATAATAGAGAGCGCTAATACTATAATACTAAAGTAGAGTATTTATATTAGATTTATATAACTACCTTCTAGAGGTACTCTCTAGACTAAAAAACTTACTAATAGTCTTATTCTCTTACTAAAGGTCTATTAGATCTATAGTATTAATCTCTATATTAGCCTAATTATTAAATTCTTTACTAAAAATATATTCTATAAGAAGAGAACTAAATAAAATACTATAATAGTAAAGCTTATAAAGATATAGCTAGAATTTCTTTAGTAGCTTAAGAGTAATAATATAATTATAATTTAAAGTAACTATATATAATAGATATTAGAAGAATATTTAGAAAAGAAAAGCTAATAGAGAAACTTACGCTATTCTATAATATACTACTTTCTAGAATAAGTAATAGAGTATTAATAGAGTAGAGTACTCTAATTACTAAGTAAGCTAGATATAGTCTTCTTCTTACTAAGGCTTATTATAATCTAAGAAGTTAGTAAAGGCGCTAAAGCTATAGTCTAAGGTAGAGATAGCGTAGCTAAGTAAATATTAGAAGAGATAGTAAGAGTAAGAATATTACTCTTAGTAGTATCTATAATAACTTCTAGAAGCTTAGTATATAGAGTCTAACTATAGATTAGTAGAGGTATCTAAGGCTTAAAGATATAAGGTAATTAGCTACTAGAGAGCTTAAGCTTAGAACTAGAAGATAGAGAAGTAGATAAGTATATAAAGCGCTTAGAAGAGTAATAGAATTTAGATAAACTAGAGTTACTAGAAGCGTCTATAGTTATAGGTAATTTAGTATATATAACTAGCTTAGAAGATATTAGTAATATACGCTTAGTAATAGGTATAGATATAGTAAGTAAGAATATAGAAGAGAAAAAGTAGTAGAGCTAATTAAGAATTAGAGTAAGAGAGGTAGAGTATAGAAATTAAGTATAGAAGAGAGAGAGAGAAAGTATATAGAAATAGAGAGGTAGCTAAGTATTTATTAATATAATAATAATATTATAATAAAGTATAGGCTAGTATAATATAGCTTAGTAAGGCGCTAAGAGAATATTAGATAAGACTAGAAAAGTAAGGTAGCTAAAATCTAGAAATATAGACTAAAGAGAGAAGATATTATAAAGTAGAAGTATAGTATCTAAGGTTATATTAGGTATATTATAGAAACTCTTAGTATATATTAGGAATACTATCTACTAAGAAACTTAAAAAAGAAGGTAAAAAATTTAGCCTAAAAGATACTTAGATAGGATTTAGAAAAAATAGAATATAACCTCTAGAAGATTACTATCTAGAAGATCTAATTAGAAAAAGCTAGAAGTAAAATACCTAAGAATATATTCTAAAACTAGTTTAGATACTCTATAGATAATAGCTAGATAAAGTTATAAAAGATCTATAAAATCTATTTTTAATAAAATAGGTATACTAATATTCTTTTATCTAATCTTATAGATAACTAGAGATTATAAATATTAAATATTAATAGAAATTATTAGTAATAATATAAATAATTATTAACCTAGTTAACCTATCAACCTAGTTAGTTTTACTTAGTACAACTAACCTACTCTACGTTATCTTTATTATTACTATTAACACTATCTATACTCCTATTATACGTACTACTATCTAATTTAGAAGTTTCTACTATATCTTTCTAATAGGTTCGCGTATTATACCTAGTCTCTCTATATATACTATAATATCGTTAAGTTAGTAGTATAGTTTTAGTAGTACTACTACTCTAAGTTCTCTTTAAAGAATTTACTATAATAGATACGCTAGTAGCTATCTAGTTAGCTACTATTCTATACTTAAGAGTACCTCTTATCTAGATCTACTTTCTTTTCTATATTTTTTACTTAGTTAGAACTACTAATTACTCTTTAAGCTTATAGTTATATATAGCTAAGAGCGCGTTTTATTATAGTATTAGCTTAGTACTCTTTATAAGCTAAGAAAAGTCTCTCTTAGTAGTTATTAGTAATTAAAAGAAGAAATTAGTAATAAGCTTTAATTATAATCTAAATTTAAGTATATTACTTAGTATTTTTAACTACTATAGCGCTTCTAGTATAGAGAGTTATAGTAGAGTATATAGACTAACTTTAATATAATCTAATACTATCTACGTATTAATAGAGACTATTTCTATTACCTTAAAGGCCTTTATATAATTCTCCTCTATAAATACTAAGAAGTAGGCGTTCTTAAAGGTAAAGAGAAAGGCTTTCTTATTAATATAGTAGACGCGCTAGCGTGCTAAGTCTTAGACGTATTTAGAGTACTTATACTTTAATAGTAAGAAGTAGACTATATTAAGTAGCTAGAGAATATATAATAAATAGGCTAGTATATAGAGTATTAGAATCTTATATTCTAGATAGTAGTTCTTAAAATTCTAGTTAAGATAGCTCTTATAGCTATCTAGAATAAGTAGCCTATACTTCTCTACCTAATATATCTTTATATACGCGTTAAAGTACTCTAACTATACTAAACTAAGCGTATTATTTATTTAGCTATTCTTAGAGACTAATAGTTTCTAATTATATAGTATATCTATCTCTTTATACTACGCTAAGATATAGACGCGTTCTTTATAGATAATAAAGAGTAGAGTTATATACCTTACTACGTAAATACTTTAGATAACTATTACCTACTTATAGTTGCCTAGCTAGATAATATTAGGCTAGGTATATCTCTCTAAACCTATAATAACCTTTATAGACCTAATAATACCTATCTAGAAGTCTATCTTATTAAAGTTATAGATATCCTTATTATAGATACTATACTTAGCTTTAGTCTCTTTAACTAGCTTAATCTATACGCTAATTACCTCTAGGTCTTTCTATAGCTTTCTTTACCTATTCTTTAGGTAATTAAATACTATCTTAAGCTTATCTAAACGTGTTATAAAGCGCTTAGCCTACTTCTTACTAATAGGCTTTCTACTATAGGTACCTAGAAGTTTATTAGCTATATCTTCTACCTTATATAGCTAAACTAAGTATCCTTAATAATTAAGATTAAGAATATATTAGATAAGCGTCTACTCTTCTATCTAAGTAAGCTTATAGTAGGTATTATATAAATCTAGCTTAGAGTAGACTTTACTATATTAGTTAATAAGTATAGAGCGTAGAACTCTAAAGGTATTAGTAACGCGTTAGAGGCTAGAAAACTCTTTATTCTTATAAGTAAGAAGAGCTATATTAATTCTATCTTCTTAATTAGTTATTATTACGTGTTATTATTAAGGTATAATATAAGAAAGAGGATAGTAGTAGTCTTAGTAAGAACTAACTAGGTTAATAAGTTAACTAGGTTAATAATTATTTATATTATAAGGTTTAAAGTAAAGATAATCTTTTTAGAAGAAAGAATAAAAAGAGAGTTAGAACTTTATCTAAGATTATTTTAGAAACTATAAAAGAAGAAGAGACTTTCTTTTTTTAAGTAAGAGAGAAAAGTAAAGAATTAGATTAACTAAAAAGTCTCTATTAGATTTATATATAGGCTAGGCGTAATACTATCTTAGATAAGAATAAGAAGAGAAAACTAGTAGCTCTAGAGAGTAAGTCTAAACTACTAAAAATCTAAAGTAGAAAGAGAAGATAGAATTAGATATTAGAACTATTCTTAGAGTTAGAAGTATCTCTACTAGAAGACTTAAATATATTCTTATTATTCTTATTATTAATATTAGCTATACCTAAAGTACTATTAGCTATAGCCTAGAAAGTTCTAGGTCTATATACTAATCTAGTAGAACGCCTATTAGAATAGATAGGAATCTTAGCCTTAGAAGTTATAGAGCGTTAGCGTCGCTTTCTTAGATTCTTAATAGGTAGAGTATAATTCTTATCTAGATTCTTAGACTCTAAAAGATAGTTAGATAGAGCTATATCTAAAGACTCTAGAGAAGAGAGTAAAGAAGAATTATACTTATTATCTTTACTCTTATATATAGTAATTAGATAATTAGCGTACTTATTTATATTACTCTTACTACTCTAAGTAAAAGAAGATAGATCTTTAACTCTAGTAGTAGCTAGAATATCTAAAGAAGAAGTAGATATAATAGACTAGAGCTCTTTACTCTTCTTATTCTTATTAATAACTTTAGTTCTTCTCTCTTAGCCTAATTATAAATTAGATAATTATAATACTTACTTTACTACCTATATTCTTTAGATATATATAGATAGCTACGTAGCCTAAAGCTTAGCTCTCTATTAATATAACTCTAGTATACTTATATAATTACTTCTTAAGTGTAGCCTCTTATATTTTATATTAACTATCTATCTATCTAAGAGAAGATTAGATAAGTATCTAGCCTCTACTAGAATTTTTTTTTATAACTAGAGTTATATCTAGCACTAGCTAGAACCTAAATACTCTATTATTACTTATCTAGTAGCTCTAATAGAAGCTCTAGAATTAAAGATCTAAGATTCTCTTACTACGCGAAAGCGTAATCTAGCTCTAGAACTAGACCTACTAGTCTCTAAATATTACTTAGATATAAGTCTAAGTACGCTTACTAGACTTACCTAGATTTAATAGTAAGCTATATACGCTACGTATTTAGTTACTATCTATTAGAGTAAAACTATAATTAGACTAGCTTAAGAGAGCTAATACTTTTAACTATATTTAGGATTACCTTAAATAGCCTTAATAGGCTTCTATTCTATACTTTTACGAATAATCTAAAGAAGATTTAGACTAGAACCTAGAATAAATCTTCTTCTTCTTTTAGCGCCTCTACTATAACCTACGTAAGTAGTAAGAGATAATCTAGCGCTTCTTCTAGATCTAGTAAAGAGATAATAAGTCTATAATTACTTACCTTATATAATTTAAGCGACTATTATTTAAAGTAAAAGCTTTTTCTTAGCTAGAGATCTTTTATATTATAATACTCTACTATAGCCTCTAATAGTTACTTAGGTAGAAGCTTAAGAAGTCTAATAACTTTCTTTTTAGCCTATTATATAACTAGTATATTAAGGCTATCTAGAGTGTTAACTAATATTTAAAGTATTTCTAGCTTAGCTAGCCTAGCTAGTCTAGCTAATTCTACCTTAGCTAATAAATAGATCTTAATCTAATAATAGTATAAATTAGTAAAGCTACCTTTATACTTAGATCTAAATTAAGATTATCTTCTACCTCCTCTATAGCCTTAGCTAAGTGCTATTTATACTATCTAAAGAATAATCTCTACCTCTACTATAGTTTAGATAACTATTAGATTAAAGAATACTCTAAATTCTACTTAGCTTTATTCTTAAAGCTAAGAACTAAGAATATAGCTTATAGTACTACTATAAGCGCTCTATTTAGTTCTAAAAAGAGAAGTAATATAATAGGCTAGAGCCCTTTACTCTTCTTATTCTTATTAATAACTTTAGTTCTTCTCTCTTAGCCTAATTATAGATTAGATAATTATAATACTTACTTTACTACCTATATCTTTTAGGTATATATAGATAGCTATATAGCCTAGAGCTTAGCTCTCTATTAATATAACTCTAGTATATCTATATAATTACTTCTTAAGCGTAGCCTCTTATAGTAGATTAGAGGTTTAGAGCTAAAAATACTATAGGTAGTAATATAGATATATCTAATAGACTTTTAGAAGCGCTAGAAGCCTAGACTCTTTAGAGAATAATAATAGTACCTAAGAAAGAACTATTAGCTAAAATCTAGAAATAAGAGAAATAGATATATAAAGGTTATTTAGATACTTATAGTAAAAAGAGTATAACTAAGTACTACTAGTAAAAAGATAGTTATTATAGATACTACTATTTAGTAACTTAGTACTATAATATATCTAAGAGTATATCTTATAGGCTAGCTTATACTTCTAAGCGCTATATTAACTATACGCCTATTTATTAGTATCTAAGAAGATATTAGCCTAACTAGTAGTATAACTATAAGTTTTTACTCTAAAAATATAGAAAAGAAGTAGACTCTTAATCTTTAGCTTATATATTAAGCGCTTTATAGTACTAAGTAGACTAAAGTACTCTTAAATTATCTAGAAATCTTTATATAGATTAATAGTAAGCTTAGAATTTACCTAGAGTAATTTATAGAATTTTAGTAGACCTAAAAGCTACTTAGATAGGTAAATAGTAATTATAGCTAAGTAAGAACTAAGTTATTTACTAGAGAAATAAAGGCTATAAAGTATACTCTAAAGGTAAGAAAGAAAGTTAATATTAATTATAGTATCTAAATAGTTATTTACTATATAGAGACTATATTAGAAGAGTACTTAGAAGAGAAGAGATAGAATCTAGACTTATACTAATTTATAGTTATTAGTAGTATAGAGCTAGAAGTAGAGTACTAATAGAGTAGAGTATTATTATAGCTAAGTCTACTAGATATAGCTTACTAATATTTCTTTAAAGAGTTATCTATAGTAGTAGTATCTAGCTATAGATTTACTAACTTAACTAGAGATAAGGACACTATAGTCTAAGAGATAATTAGAGTAGTAAGTAAAGACGCGATAGGCTAAGCTATCTAAAGAACTTTATAATATTTTATAGAATAAATTAAAGAGCTCTCTAGCTCTATAGAGTATATAGATACCTTAGAAGTATTAGATATAGAGAGTATAGTAAGAGAGAAAGTAATTATAAAAGCGCGCGTAATAGTAACTTAGTAAAGAGTAAGGTTATAGTAAAAGTAGATATAAAGTAGTAAACTATAAAAAGTAAGAATTAAGTAAAAAGTAATTAGTAATAATATAGTAAGTAAGTAAGAGAGGTTAAGAGAGAGAGTAGAGAAGAAAAGATAGCGTAGTATTATTATTATTATAATAATAAGGTAATAGAGCGTTTATAAATATATAAATCTAAGTAACTAAATTATACTTAGCGCTTATAAGTAGAGTAGAGTAAAATAGAGTAGTTCTATAAAGTAATATACTAAGTAATATAGGTCTAAGAGTTATTTAGAAAGATAAGAAAAGATATAGTTAGGTACTATATAGTAGTTATTAGAAAGGCTCTATAGAATATTTAGAAAAGGTATAGGCCTAGAAATCTAGAATAGAATTCTAAGAGCTAGTACTAAAATAGTAGCTAGATAAAGAAAAGAGATATATAATATATCTAATAGAGTATTAGTATCTAGAGAGAAAAATCTAAGAGAACTAATATTAAAAGATATAAGAACTAGAGAGTAAATATCTAAGAATACCTCTAGATAAGCTTTAGATAATAGCTAAAAGAGAACCTAAAGTAAGATCTAAATTAGATAAGTATAAAAGAGAGATAGACTAGTATAAAGAAAGAAAGTTTTATTTATTAGAATTAAATTAGCTAAGAAGACGTCTAGGTTATTTAGTTAATAAAGTAGAAAATATAATATAGGTAATAGTATATAGAGATAGTTAAGATACTATCTAAGTACCTTTTAGGTAAGAATATACTACTAGAAGAAATAGGTTTATAGATAGAGCTTCTTAAGTAAGAGAGATATTTCTACTATTCTAATTTATAATTAGAATAGTATAGAAAGAGAAGGCCTTCTTTCTTAAGTAAGAGAGAGATATAGTAGAGTAAATAGAGATATAGAGATTAGGTATAAGGTATAGACTAAAGGGCACTTAGATAGATAAGATAAATAGAGATTATAACGAAGAGATTATAATAAATATTACTTAGATAATAACTAATATATATAAAATAATACTATCTTAAATACTATATTAAGTATATATTTCTATAGAATAATAACTACTATACTATATAGATAGTTATAGAGAATCTAAACTATATATAATAGGCGTAAGAAGACTAGAATACTCTCTAGTATAGCTATAAGAGAAAGGTTAAAGTTATTAGTAAGAATAATAATAATACCTACTAGATAGATCTAAGAAACCTAATATATACTAATATAACCTAGATAGTATATATATATAACTACTATAAGACTTACTACTTAAATAAGAAAAGCTTATTATAATTTCTAAGAAAACTAGATAGAGTTAAGCGTTATAAGTAGTAATAGTTTAACTATAGAAGTAACCTATATCTATAATATCTTTAAGATAAGAGAGAGAGAGTATACTTCTCTAGATATAATAATCTATAGAAGATTATTTAGATATAATAGATATAGTAAAAAGAATATAATAAAGAATATACTTAGAAATATAGATAATCTAACTAGTAAATATACTTTAATAAGGAATATAACCTTTATACTATAGTTAAGAATTTCTATAGATTTAGAAATTAGGCTTTTTTAGGCCTATAAATAGCCTAGAGTAGCTAGGTAAAAAGATTAATATAGTAGATTTCTTTAGCTAACTTCTTAAGCTACTAGTATAGCTTAGAGAATATTAGATAATAGTATTAGTAAATTTAGAATTATAAGTAAACTATATTTTAGCGTATATAGTATAGATAGCTAGACTAAAGGTACTATAGAAATAAGAAGCTTACCTACTATATATAGCTAATAGAGAGCCTATACTAGGTAATAGTTAAATTATATATAAGATTAAATAAGTAATACTTACTATCTAAAGATACTATAAGAAGTTAGACTTAGATATCTTTAGACTAGCTATCTATAATATTATATTAGAGCTTCTCTAGTTATAAAAATATAATCTATAAATTAACTAGAAGTTAAAGATATTCTTATTTAAGTACTATAGACTAGATATAACTATAAGTCTACCTATATATTATTATTATATAATAACGTAGTTAATAAGTAAGTAGAACTTTTAAGCGAGTAGAACCTTTTTACTAAGACTATACTAAAACTATAACTATATATAATATTATAGTACTATATAGAACTATAATTAGAAATTATAATAGACTATTCTACTTAGAATCTACTACTATATCTTACTTATATATACGTAAGTTATACCTAGTTTTACTATAGCGTCTATAGCGCCTTTATAATAGCTTATCTACTTTAATATATACTTTCTTCTTTACCTTCTTTCTATTACTATACGCTCTAAACTTCTTTAAAGTTATTAAGCGTATACCTTTATTAACTATAAGAGTTTTTTCTTACTATATCTACTTTCTTTTATATAATCTATATTGCGTAGCTACTTTATTTACTACTTTAAGTTTAGTATTACGCTTAGTTATTAATACTAGAGAGTATACTATTATCTCTATTCTCTTTATAAGCTTTTTAATAGCCTTAACTATTAATATTAGTAAGCTATCTATATACCTCTAAATCCTCTACTTTACTAGTATTAATTATAACTCTAATTTAAGAGTATTACTTAGAGTCTATAACTACTAGAAACTTTTTTTAATAGTCTATAATAGTAGAGTATATAGGTAGATATTAAGTATTAATACTATAGCCTCTAGATTAAATAGAACTAAGCTAGCGCCTTAAAAGCCTTCTAGAATATTACTCTTTATAATAGAGGCGTTTTAAGTAGTAATAAAGTATAGTAAGAACTCTATTTTAGTAATATAAGTAATCTTATTATATATTAGCTTTTTAGCTTAGTACCTATACGCCTTCTTTAATAGTATAAAATACCTAATATTAAGTAACTATAGTAGATATAATAAGTGTAGAGGTATATAGAGAGTAATAATCTTCTTCTTCTTATAGAGCTAGTAGAATTTAATTAAGCTATAGCTCTTATAACTATCTAGAACTAGTAGGT
>JAXRVH010000113.1:0-17361 GCA_034640345.1 Drechslera avenae | reverse complement strand
GAGTATCTAAACTAGTTTTAGAATATATTCTTAGGTATTTTACTTCTAGTTTTTCCTAATTAGATCTCCTAGATAGTAATCTTCTAGAGGTTATACTCTATTTTTCTAAATCCTATCTAAGTATCTTTTAGGCTAGATTTTTCGCCTTATTTTTTAAGTTCTCTAGTAGATAGTATTCCTAATATATGCTAAGAGTTTCTATAATATACCTAATATAATCTTAGATACTACGCTTCTACTCTATAATATCTCTTCTCTTTAGTCTATATTTCTAGATTTTAGCTACTTTACTTTCCTAGTCTTATCTAATATTCTCTTAGCGCCTTACTAAACTATATTATACTAGCCTATACTTTATTATAATATTATTATTATATTAATAAACGCTTAGCTACCCCTCTATTTCTATACGCTTTCTCTCTCTCTCTTCTACACTTAACTTCTATACTCTACCTCTCTTACTCTAATTCTTAATTAGCTCTACTACTTTTCCTCTTCTATATCCTTACTTACTATATCTACGCCTATTACTAAGCGCGTGTTACTAACGCCTTCTAAGCTAGTTATATATACTAAATTACCTATAACTATAGACGCCTCTAGTAACTCTAGTTTATCTAGATTTTATTACTTTTCTAAGCGCTCTACGCACTTACCTACTCCTCTACCTTCTAGTCCTAAGCTTAAGCTCTCTAGTAGCTAATTACCTTACGCCTTTAAGCCTTAGACGCTTCTACTAATCTATAGTTAGACTCTATATATTAAGCTTCTAGAAGCTACTATAGATACTACTAAGAGCAATATTTCTACTCTTACTATCTCTTCTAATATTCGCTTAGATACGCTGTCCCTACCTTAGACTATAACTTTAGCACCTCTACTAACTCTCTAGATTATAATAAGCCCTAGTAAGAAGAAGACTATACTTAGCCTACTTAGCGATTAGAGCGCTCTACTCTATAAATATCTTATTACTTATTCTAGAAAGTAGTATATTATAGAATAGAGTAAGTTTCTTTATTAGCTTTTCTTTTCTAAATATTCTTCTAATATCTATTATATATAGTTACTCTAAATTACAATTATATTATTACTCCTAAGCTACTAAAGAAATTCTAGCTATATCTCTATAAGCTTTATTATTATAGCGTTTTATTTAGTCCTATTCTTATAGGATATATCTTTAGCGAAGAATTTAATAATTAGGCTAATATAGAGGTTAATACTATAGATCTAATAGACCTTTAGTAAGAGAATAAGACTATTAGTAAGTTTTTTAGTCTAGAGAGTACCTCTAAGAGGTAGTTATATAAATCTAATATAAATACCTTACTTTAGTATTATAGTATTAGTACTCTCTATTATCTTCTTACTACTAAAGAGGCTATAGAGCGTTTAAGACCTTATAAGTAGATATATAGTTAATATACTTCTAAGCGCTATAAGAAGAAGTTTAAGAGCTACTAAATATTCTTTATTAATAGAAATTAGCTTCTCTATAGTACCTATACTAACTATATCTTTAATAGAGGTGCTACTTCCTACTCTATAACTAGTAAGTTTCTAAATTATACTTAGATAACTCTATTTCTTCTTTCTAGAATTATACTAATAAGAAATTTAGAGTCCTAGGTATCTAACTCTACTTCTAATTAAGCCTTAGCTACTCTAGCTAGTCTACCTACTATATCTACTATACTATCTAATATACCTATTACTCTATATATCTAAATAGCTCTTAGCGTATCTATTCTACTTACTACTAGGCTATATCTATAAGATTCTATTATATAGTGTTCTCTAGGTAATCTAGACTTACTAAGTAAATACTACTTAGTTTAAGATAAGAACTTTAAGCCTAAACGTAAGAAGTAGCCTCTTAACTTACTTAAATAGGTTAATAGAATTCTATCTAATATTAAGAAGGAGAAGAATATTTATATAAAAGCTCTTTAGAAGGCTATAAATAAGAAGAAATTAGCTAAATAGCTACTTACTAAGGCTACTAAGAGGACTAAACATCTAGAGAATCTACGCTCTTAATATACTAAGCGTAAGAGGGCTACTATAAAGGATTAGGCTATACCTATTCTAGAAACCTTAGAGAAACCTTAGTATAAGCTAGAGGTATATAAGCTACTATAGAGCCTTTCTATAGATATCTTCTTAGACTATATAATACTATTAAGTACCTTTATATATTCTATATAAAGGGCTAGCCTATAATAATTATATAGTCTCGCTTTACTCTATTTCTACCTATAAATCTAACTCTTAATATAGAAATATCTATAAATAACTCTACGCTAAGTAAATTATATAAATAAGAGAACCTCTTATTAAATATAGTATAGATATTAGTACGTAACCTTATATAAGAGGTAGAAATTCTCTATATAGAAAGAGCGTCTTCTCTAGATCTCTCTATATAGATAGTACGTTGTAAATCTCTCTCTATAGAACCTCTATTTAATAGAAATAAGGTATACTATAAGGCCTAGGCGCTTATAATTATATATAAACTTATAAGCGACGTAGCCTTTATTAGTAGCCTATAAGACTAATACGCACTTATATAAACTAACCTAGCACCTAATATCTAGAGAGAAGTATTAGTAATATACAAGAAGAGAGAACCTAACTATAACTTTAACTTAGAAGTCTTTCTAGGTTATCTAAGATTCTACTATAAGGATAACTATAGTTATAAAAAAGCTTAGGTAAACCTAGATAGCCTCTATTAAGGAAAAAATAAGTTATTTATTAACTTCTTTCTAAGGTTTAAGTAACTTCTAAGCTAAAGTAGAGAAGAAATATAGAGTAATAAGTAGAAACTTTATAAACTATATAGTAGTCTTAATACTACTATATAGTAAGTTACGCTTTACTAGAGAGTTACTTAGATAGACTATTAAAGAGGCGTATAGAAATACTAGTTAATAGTAGTAGATATTAAGATAGTAGTAATTAAAAGCTACTCTATACTCTCTCTATACCTACGCTCTTAGGTAGAATAGAATATATAAAGAGATATTAAGATAGTTACTATAGAAAGAATAGAAATAGAGAGGCAATCTAAGTAGAATAGCTATTTCTAGTAAGGTAAAGGTATAAGATAAGGCGCTAGAATCTAGATTAACTCTAAGACCTTCTAGCGCTATTATAAAGATAGCGTATATACGTAATACGCGTATACTAGTTATTTTATAAGAGAGTACTCTAACATAGTAGTTCTTCGCGTAGTTTCTATAGAATAGGTAGTTAGTAGATAAAGTAAAAATAACTTAGAAAACTAGTAGCCTCTAACCTTAGTATAGGAAGAGAGTATTATATAGAAGTATTAAATACGTACTAGAAACATACTATATAAGAGTACCTTATAGAGAAAGAGATAAATATATCTCTATTTCTAATACCTCTTCTTATAGAGGACTCTATATTTATAAAAGCGTTAGTTAATAGTAGGTATAATTACTTTAGTATAATAAGTAGGAATTTAGTTTCTCGCTTAAGAATAGATACTATTAAGATCTCTCTCTATCTACTAGCGTAGGTAATAGGAATAGTATAGAATATAATAGTAAGAGAAATAGTTTTATTTAAATTTAATATTAATAGATAGCAATTATAAGCTATAGCCTATATAATTTCTAACCTAGAGTAGAATATTATATTAGAACTCTCTTAGATAATAAAAGTAGAGAGAGTACTAGACCTAGAGAGAGGTACACTTAGAATACAACGCGTAGAGAACCTAATAGTAAAGAAGTATATACTATAGAAATAGATTAAAAAGAAAATAGAATTAAAATATACTAAGAACCTAAATCTAGAGAATTAGAAGTACTATATAGAGTTTATAATAAGTCTATTTACTATAAACATAGTGCTTTTAGAATAAAACTATATTAGAGCTAACTCTCTCTAGATAGGTACACTATTAGATAACCTACTTCTACTAGAGTTAGAATAGTATTAGGACCTCTTTAATAAAGATAAGATATTAGAATTACCTCTCTATTAAGAGGCTATAGACTACTATATTAAACTAGCTAAGAATAAGAAGAGACGTTAACTAGATCTTTTATAGAGACTACTATATAGTATACTACGCGACTACTTATTAGAGGTCTAGAAGTAAATTATAGACCTAATAGATAAGAGATAGATCTAGTTAAGCTTCTCCTTAGTAGAAGTACTAGTATTACTAGTAAAGAAACTAGAGGGAAAGTAGTAGTTTTATATAGACTATAGAAGCCTTAATAAGCTTATAGTGCTAGATAGATACTCTCTCCCCCTTATTAAAGAAATACTACGTAACCTCTCTATAGTAAAATAGTTTACTAAGGTAGATATTTAGTTAGCGTTTTACTATATTAGAATTATAGAGAGAGATAAACACCTAATAGCTTTTAGAATCTAGTTTAGACTATTTAAATAGCTAGTCTACTCTTTTAGACTTATAGAGGCGCTCTTAACCTTCTAACGCTATATTAATAATACGTTACGTAAAACCCTAGGACACTTTACTATAGCCTACCTAGATAATATACTAATATACTTAAATAGTAGTAGAGTAGACTACCTACTTAAGGTAGAAGTAGTACTATTATAACTACGCGAAGCTAAGCTATACCTAGACCTAGAAAAATATATCTTCGTAATAAAAATAGTACACTATCTAGAATTTATAGTAGAAGTAGAAAAGTTACTCTACCTAGACTCTAAGAAAATTAGAGCGATAAGAGACTAGAAACTTCTAAAGAATATAAAAGAAGTCTATAGCTTCTTAGAATTTACTAACTTCTATAGAGATTTTATAGATTACTTCTTAGATATTATAACTCTACTATATAACCTAACTAAATATAGTATAGACTTCTATTAGAGAGATAGAGAAGAGAACGCCTTTAATAAGTTAAAGAAAGCCTTTATATTAGAACTAATACTACTCTAATAGAACCCTAATAGAGATATAGTTATAGAGGTAGACTACTTAGAAGAAGCCCTAGGAGAATACTTATTATAAATAAAAAATAGAATTCTATACCTAGTAGCGTACTACTTAGTATCCCTTATAGTAGAATAAAGAAACTATATAATCTATAATAAAGAACTTATAGTAGTAGTAAAATATATAGAGGCTTAGACTCTAGAACTTATAAGCGTTAGAAGACTATTTATAGTACTTACTAACTATAAAAAC
This sequence comes from Drechslera avenae, assembly GCA_034640345.1. NCBI lineage: Eukaryota > Fungi > Ascomycota > Dothideomycetes > Pleosporales > Pleosporaceae > Drechslera > Drechslera avenae. Next base: position 12,155 of record JAXRVH010000113.1, on the reverse strand, counting down.
CTAGAGTACTTTATATAAGCTTATACGTTAAGCGAGAGATAATACTACTAGTCTAAATCCTTATCTAGGTTCTACTATAAGTTATAGTTTAGACTAGGCTATCTAGCTATCTAACCTAATACACTAAGTAGACGCGACTAAGATATAAAGAGAAACTAAAGAATAGAATTATATATAATAAACTCTATTACAATAAGGACTATAAGAATAGAGAACTAGAGCAAACCTAATCTATACCTAAGAGAAGTAGCTCTTTTTACTAATACCTATATATAGCGTTTGTAGGATAATACTATAAAATTAGATAGTAGCTATCTAGCTAGACTAAAAGTAGTATAAGAGAATACTAGAATATTTCTATCTAAGGCTAATATAAAGTAATAGATTAGTAACTATACTCTATCTATATATAGTATACTTCTTTAGTAAGGAGTTACTTAGCTCTCTTTATAGAAGCCCCTAATAACTATAGTAATCTAACACGTACATAAGTTAAACCTATTAGAATATCTAGGTAAAAATACTATATTCTAGATTATATAAAGAGACTACTACTAGAATAGTATATTAGAAGATATAGTAAGATATATCTAAAACTATTACTACTATAGTATATACGCCTTATAGCTAAAACATTAGAGACTTCTCTAACCTATACTAGTAGTAGATAGGTTCTAGTTATAAATCTTAATAGATTTTATAATAGAACTCTCCTAGAAAGAAAAGAATTCTCTAAAATTCTTATTAGTTATTATAGACTAACTATTAAAGTATATTTAGCTAGAGACTATAACCTTAATAATATTAGAGATATACGTAGACTATTTCTAAGATATATAGTAGTAATTCTATAGATTTCTCTTAAGTATTATTATAGACTATAGATTAGACTAGCTAGGACACTTCTAGAAAACGCTATATAAAATAGTAAAGATTAAGTAATTACTATCTATAGTATACTACCCCTAGATAGATAGAGGTATAGAGTAAATAAACTAAGAAGTATAGATAGTCCTAAGAGTAATAATTAATTTCTTATAGATAGACTAGCCTCTTTACCTCTCTATATACTAGCTTACTCTAAATAATAGAGACTCTTTAGTTATAGGCCTAAGCTCTAACCTACTAGTTAATAGATATACTATAGCCCTAATCTAGACTTAGGTAGAAATACCTATAAGCGTAAAGACTCTAAAGAGAAAGATAGCGTACTTTATAGAATACCTTTAAGATAGATAGGTACTTACCTAAGCGGCTATAGTATTTATATAATAATAATAGTAGAAGTCTACTAATCTATCTTACTACTCTATAGAAAGATTTTAGGTAGATAATAAGGTTTAGTTCTTAACACGTAATATAAAGATAGTCTAGGCTAGCTAAAAACTTAACTAGCTCTAAGTAAAGTATATAGTAACTACTATACTTACTCTACTTATAGTTATACTAGACTTACTAGAAAATCTTTATAAAACTATCTATATAGACCTAGTAGAGCGAGCACTATATAACCTACTACTAAGCTAAGAGCTAGAGAATAATTAATTAGGACCTACTCTAGGTCTAGAAGAAGAGAATAAGAGCCTAAGAGAATAGAAAGTAGAAGAGATATTAGCTAAAAAGAGAGTAAGAGAACGTAATAAGAAATAGCTACTAGTAAAATAGAAAGGATAGCTAAACCTAATATAGTACCTAAAAGAAGATTTTAAAGAAATAGAGGCTCTCTAGAGGTTTAAAGAGTAAGAGATTCTAAAAGAGGGATAAGAGATATTATAGAAGAGAAAAAGAGATAATAAGAAGAAAGAGAATTCTTATTAAGAGAATATAAAAAGCCCTAGAAGGCTAATATAATACTATAAAGTAGTACTAGCCTAGAGAAAAAGAGAAGAAAGTATAAAGGCTATAAAAACTCTAGAAGAAACCTAGCTAAATAACTAGAGAAAACCTATCTATACCTAAACTACTACTCTAAGAGTAATAAGATAACTTATAACTATAATAATAGTTATAATAATAATAAGCTCTCTTAGCCTTTAAATTAGAAACTAAGAGACTCTAGAAATAGTAAGAACTCTTAAAATAGTAGTAAGGTAGAGACGAGCGGTAACCTATAACCTAAGTAATTAAGACCTAGAAGATATTAGTAAAAAGTCTTAATAACCTAAGAAAGAAAAAGGCGTATATAGTATTAGCCTCTATAGCGGCCACTATATAATTCTAGCTAGTAGTAAAGTAGTTTAGACTATTACTAATAGCTTAGAAGAAGAAGAAGAGAATAGTTCTAGAATAAGAGCTACTAGAAGCTAGTATAGTATTAGAGAGAACTAACTAAGACTTAGAGTAAAGAGTTAATAGATCTATATTAGCACTATAGATAGTAATACTAGCGCGCTAAGCGCTCTTAAGAGCGTTCTTATAAGTATAGCGCACCTTATAAAACTAGATACCTATTAGAAGAAGAACTAAAAGCGTAGTAATACTAATACTTACTACTTAGAAGTACTTCTTAGCTTTAGTAGTACCCTTCTTAATATAGGCCTCTAGATTCTTAGAGTTTACTAAGGCTATATACTAGCGTATAGTATAGTAGAGAACTAGATATAAAGTAAAAAGACTATTATAATAAATATAGATAGTCTTTCTAGTAGCGTATAAGATATAACTATAACTCTAGCTCTAAGTATAGTTAATATAACTCTAAAAAGTATAAGCCTAAAGGTATAGACTATAAGAGAATACTATTCTAGAAGAGGTAGAAGCTTTATTATTAGAATCTCTCTTAACTAGAAAGCTACTAGTAATATAGTAATAAGATAGAGTCTAAGAGACCTTAGAGGCCTTATTATAGAAGAAGACTAGAGGGTAAGGTAGATAACTATTATTACTACTACTACTACTACTACCTCTACTAAGGGAGCTAATAGTATAGCTACTAGAAGTAGAACTAATAAGTAATATAGAGAAATATAGAAGAAGGATAGAGCTAAGATAGAAATAAGGTAGAGATAAAGAAAGAGTAAGATAGCGCTAAGGATAGAATAATCTATAAGAAAATAGTAGAGTACTAGATATAATATAGGTGCAACGTAGATAGTTAGTAGTAGTAAAATATTAGAAGGACGCGATAATAATAAAGGTAGAGCGAAAATTTTTATACTAAGTATAGACCCCTCACTTATAGCGTATATATAAACACTAAAACACGCTACAATATAGTAGTAACGCGACCTAAATATAATCTAGTACTATAATAATAATATAAAGAGCGCGTTCTACCTATATAATATACCTAAGAAAAATTATAATAGAAGTAGATAGAGAGGTATATAAAGAATTAGGCTATACCTATTCTAGAAATCTTAGAAGAACCTTAGTATAAGCTAGAGGTATATAAGCTATTATAGAGCCTTCCTATAGATACCTTCTTAGACTATATAATACTATTAAGCACCTTTATATATTCTATATAAAGGGCTAGCCTATAATAGCTACTTAGAAAGCTACTTAGAAAGCTAAGAAAGCTACTTAGAAAGCTATTACTTCTAAAGATAAGGTTACTACTACTACTATTTAAGAGGAGGTTTCTACTAAGTAGCTTTTAGTTACTACTAAAGTTAAGTCTAATTCTAGAGTTTAAGTCCCTAATAAGAGTCTAATAGATATAGATCTACCTAAGAATCTAGCTTCTACTATAGCTACTAATATAGTTATATCTAAAGCTATTATAGTTCTAGAGACTACTAATAAAGTTACTACTAAGAATAGTAAGCATTCTAAGTATATATCTAATAGTAGTATAACTATAGCTCACCCTACTAAGTATGTAAGTATAACTAAGAATTAGAAGCGTAACTAGAAGAGGCATAATTAGAAAGCTAGAAAGGCTATAAAGAATACTAATTAGAGATTCTACCTATATAGGCTAGAATATTAACGCTAATCTAGAGTATATAGCCTTTTTCTTTAGTATAGATAGCTATAACTCTTCTAATACGCTATTAGTTATATTCTATAGTAATAGATAGCTATAGTAGTTACTCTTAAATAATATTCTCTCTCTAACTCTAAACTTCTTATTCTTTTCTTTATCTAAGTATCTATTAGTACCTTATATTATACTTAAAACTAGGTAGAAGTAGAGTTTCTAGATATTTCTTTCTAAGTATTTTATTCTTTAATACTTTTCTATAGGTATAATTAATACTTAGACACATTAAAGTTCTTACTTCTTTTAGATACTACTATAATCGCTTTTCTTAATTTATACTATATTCTTTTAAGGTCTACTTTCTCTTCTATATCTTAAGTTTGTTTTTCCTTATTTATCTAAGCGGGCTTTAGGTAGCAGCTTAGATAACAAGGTTTATTAATAGTAACTTTTTATTTCTAGAGTAGTATATCTTAGCTATACTTCTAAGAGGTCTCTAGTAGCTCTTCTTCGCTTTTACTTTATAATTAATTAGAAAGTCCTTCTTCTAGTAGCTCTTTATTCTCTACCTATAGCTCTCTTAGCTTAACTATAGTATACTAGATAAAACGCTTTAGTCTATTACCTAGAGTATAGCTTCTAAAAGGTATTCTATCTAGTTTCTCTAGATTATACTATTCTTTCTAATATATATTCTTAATACAAAATAGTCTAGTCTATTTAGAGAGAAACTTAGTAAGCGTTAATTAGTTATTCTTATAAAATAAGTCTCTTAGCAAAACTAAGTCTTCTATAGCTAGTAGATCTTTCTAAAGAACCTTTAAATTATTAAAATAGTCCTTATTTTCTTACCTTAAATAGACTATACTATTAATTAACTCCTAAAATCTTTTATCTCTTCTATAGAATTACTAAGCTCTTATCGCGAGTAGTATAGAGGTATCTTTTACTTCTACCTATAGCAACGTTTACTATATAGATATAGAAAGCTTAATTAGAAGAATATATTCTCTACCTAATACTAAATAAGCTAGTGTTTTCTATATAGATTATTTAACTATTATTTAGTCTACCTATAGTATACTAGCTAGATTTTTAACCTAATTACCTTAAAGCTTCTTTAGCGTAGCTATAATTAGTATATAGCCTCTTTTAATAAGGCTCTAGCCTTATAGATAATAAGTACTAGAGATAATACAATTAATACTCTATTACTTTTAAAGAGATTCTACTAATTCTTTATTCTCTAGACCTCTATTAGCTAATATCTTAAGTAGGAGTCTCTATTAACTAAAAACATTATTAATTAGAAACTTCTAAATAGACTTTAAATTATTTTTAGCTAGTGCTTTAGCTTCTAGCTAGCTAGAGGCGTAGTTCTAAGTAACTATTAGATACTTTCTACTATTTAATCTAGAAGGTATATAGACTATATTAATTGTAACCTATCTAAATAAGATTAAAGGTAGTTCTATAGGCTATAGAGCTTCTTATACTATAGCGGCTACGTATAATTAGTACTTAGAATAGAATTAGACATATTTCTTAATCTAATTATATTATCCTTTCTAATAATATTATATCTAGACCTTTCGCTACGTGCCTTCTTTACCTTAATAGCCTAAGTTATTATATAGTTCTCTAATAATCTCTTATTACTAGGTAGGATTATCTACTACCTAGCGTAGAGGTCGCCTACTACTAGGTAAAGTAAATAGATACTATTCTCTAACTATTATTTATAGCGCTTTTTACTTAAACTTCTTAAAATCTAATTTAGTAAGGTAATCTAGTCTTTTTCTAAAAAGAATCTAAGCTATAAGCTATTATAATTCTTCTAAGTAGCTCTTATTAAATAGTTACTTATTAAATAATAGGTCTACTAGGTAGAACCTATAAAGTAGAGTAAGAATTATCTAGTTATCTCTTATAAAAGCGAGCTAAGTAGCGTTTAGATAAGCTTTAATAAAATCTTCTATATCTTCTTCTAGTTCTTCTAGTAGAGTCTAGCCTTTAGATTCTAGTCTACGTAAAAGGGTATTAGCTACTATATTCTTCTTTCCTAAGATATATATAATATTAAAATCCTATAGGTTTAGAAGAGTAAGCTATCTAGTAATAAGAGTACTTAGTAGATCTATTACGCTACGCTAAAGCTACGCTATAAGCGTCTAAGTATCTATTTCTATAGTAAACCTTACACTATATAAGTATAACTAAAGCTTCTTTAGCGTAAGTAGTAGTACTTTACACTTATACTTACCTAAATTCTAATTCCTTTCTAAGGTAGACTAGACTCTACTCTCATAGCGTACTAAGTATCTTTTTTCTTCCTTATCTAGCTATATAAGCACTACCCTCTATCCTTTACTACTTCTATTAACTACTATAATAATTACTTAGAGAGGTTTACTATAATTAATTAAGATAAGCGCTAAAGTTATATATAAGCTTTCCTTTAGAAAGAATATTACTAACTATTATTTATCTCTCTAGTTAAAAGAAGTATTTTTCTAAAGTAATCTAAATAAAGGTTCTACTACTATTATAAATCTAATAATCTAGACTCTATAGTAAACGTATATACTAATAAATATTTAGATATCCTTTTAGTTCTTTAGATCTAGCTATATATAAATCTTTTCTACTTTCTTTATATTAGAATACCTACTATTCTTATTAATTTAATAGCCTACTACTATTATTAAAGTATAGTAGAAGTCTAACTTATATCTAGAAATAGTAGCCTCTACTCTCTTAATATCTACTAGTACCTAGTCTATATTTAAAAGGTACTTAGCTACGTATTTATATATACCTAGCTTAATTTCCTCTTCCTAATATATAGTTTTTAGATCTTTAATATAAATATTATCTAGGTATAGTATATAGTAATTTAGAATATAATCTTAGTAGATTTTTATTATTACTTATATAAATTCTATAATTAAATTAGTAGTACCTATAGGCAAAGTACACTAGCGAACTAGTCTAAATAGTATTAAGAAAGCTATAATATCTCTAGAGTTCTTATATAGCTTAACCTAATTATACTCTAAGAAGAAATCTATAAGAGATATAATAGCGTAGCCTATAAACTCTTCTAAGAACTTATTAGAGTTAGGTAGTAGATTAGTATTATAGATAGTAACTCTATTAATCTTTTAAGCATTATTAATTAACTAATAGCTCTTATCCTTCTTTATAACTAGAAACTATAGGTTATAATATTAGCTCTTATAAAGTTTAAGGGTTCCTCTATTAATCTAGTCTTAGATTATCTTAATAACTACCTCCTAAAGCTTTCTTAGTACTAGAAATTAATCTACTTACTACGCCTAGTATAGTACTATATTAATAACTACTAGTAGAATTACTTCTCTACTAACTCTTTCTAATTCGTAAAAGTCTTAGGCTAAAGCTAATTCTCTTCTATATAGAAGTTCTTTAAGTATTTCTATTTCTCTTAGTAGAAGGTCTAGCAAAATCTTTATTTCCTTTTATCTCTTAAAGGTAATCTAAGTACCTCTTAGAAACTTTATATAATATAGCTTAAAGTACTTTATAAATAGCGCTTAGCTTAGGTCTTTAGTAGAGTACTATTTAGCTTTTACCCTTTTCTTCTAATCTAGTTAGCCTTTAATTTCTTACGTAGTCTAGCCTAAGTTATTAATAGACTTAATCTTTTACTCTTTTCGCTTATATATTCTATTAGCTTTAAAGTCTATTACTCCTTTCTAAGTTACTATTAGATCTTTAGAGAGAATTAATATTACTTCTACTAGAATACTACTCTTCTTTATCTAAATATCTCTTAGCTTCTCTACCTAGATCTAATCTACTTTCTATTCTTTATATTTACTAATTCTAAGTACTACTACAACTTCCTTTAAAATCGTGTCTAATAACTTCTTAGTAAAGTTATTAGCTATTAAAAATAGCCTATTCTTATTCTTTACTACTATACTACTATTTAGTTCTTTGCCTAGAAATATTTACAAATTCTATAAGAAATACCTAGTTTTACTAGGTACTAATAGCCTATTAATTCTTACTCTTCTTAACTACTTAGTTACTAATAGTATAGCTAAATACTCTTTAGATAGGCTTTCTAGATTAATCTATACTACTACTAAGCTTACACTTCCCTATAACGCGTATTTAGCTAGCTTTTCTCTCTTATACTTAGAGAGTGCTACGCTAGTAGCTATACTCTCTTAGCGTTTTCTAATATAGAACTAGCGTATACCTTTAGAGTCTTAATCTAATTACCTCTTATATATATAAATCTTATATTAAATTCTCTATCCTTACTAAAAATATAATAGTAAGTAAGACTATTAGTTATATACTTAATATACGCGTAAGTATTAGTTAGAAAGAGATTCTCTAGAATAATTAGGTTTATATAGTTTTCTATAATAAAGAGATTAGTTTATACTTTAATTCTTCTAATCTATATAGAGATTCCCTAGATAATACCTATTATTTTATTATTTTATAAGTAATATCAATGCTTAATAGCAGATCTTTATAACGCGGTATTATAGTAACAGCAATATAAGAAAGCAGTTAAGGCGCTATCCTAGCACCTTATACTTAGTTAAATACAGTATTAACTTAGTAAATATACGTAGGTAGGGCAGCTATAAGCGTACAATAAAGAAACTTTTTTAAATTTAGAACTACTACAACACATTATACTATTATAATATATTATCCTATTACAACGTCTTATCCTATTATAACTTCTTATTCTATTATAACTACTTATCCTATTATAACTACTTATCCTATTACAACTTCTTACCTTATTATAACTTCTTATCCTATTACAACTCCTTATTCTATTACAACACTAATTTATCTATATCTATAAACGCCTTATTATTGCTAGAGTGCTATCTTTTGTTCTTTAGCTAGATCCTATAGGCAGTAAGGTAATAATTTAGGTATAACTATAATTCTAGTAGTATACTACACCTAAGATTATTATAATAGATTACATAATACTATAACTAAGCTATATATAAGCTTTGAACGAGCTATAGACAAGCTATAGATAAGCTATAGACAAACTATAGACGAGCTATAGACAAGCTATAGATAAGACCTAGTATTTAGAATATAATTACATAATAGATAAGCTATAGTAGAGAATATTAAAGTTATACAGTTTAACTCTATAAAGAGTCTAGAAAAATTTTTATAAAGCTTCTAGTTCACTTCTACTTATTTCTTTATACACTATAATCTTCTCCTATCTTAGAACTCTCTTAATATCTAATATCTAATTAATTATATCGCGCCTAGCTATTATTACAGACGTAATATACGATGTCTTAGATAGAGCTATATATAAGGACGGCACTAGGCTTATTAAGATTATTAATAATAGCAAACTCTATACTACCTACACAATCTATCTTAATAAACTACTACGTCGCCTTAGTCTACTATTATATATCCTTCCTAAGTTCTATCTCTTACATATACAAGAACGCCTACTTAGTTTAAAGAATAAAAAGAACACTACTAAACTATAGAAGATAAAGCTACTTCTAGTCGCTCTATATATAATAGCCTACTACCTTTCACTATAGATAGGCTTATTAGCTAGTGCGAAACTTTTTATCAAGGACTAGCTGTAGGAGTTAACTAACTTAAGTATAGCACTTAAGAAGTATCTCCCTATCTAATTCTATTATAAGAGGTTCCTAGATAACCTTATTAATTATAAAGAATATTATAAGTTGCTAGTAGATCTCCTTTTTACAGCAGAGATTGCTCGAACGTGTAGATTAGCGTAGACAGTATTAGTTAACAACTATAACAACTATAATAATAGTAATAGTAATAGTTTATAGTAATAGTAATAGTAATAACAACTATAACTATAATAATAGTAATAGTAACAGCTTATAGCGATAGTAATAGCAACAGCTAGTAAGAGGAGGATAGTATTAATATTAATATTAGCATTAGCATTAGCATTAGTATTAATATTAGTATTAGGCATTAAGTATTAGACATTAGGTTAGATCTACATAGAGGAGATAGTATTAAGATAGCTATCTCTACTATATCATAATAGCTTAGTTATGTTATAGCTTTATAGCTATAGGCGTAGATATTATTATAGTTATTGTAGTTATTATAGTTGTTATAGTTAATTTTTACTACCCGCTAGTAGCTATTAAGTCTTAGCAACATAACGTTACATAGGCAGTTAGTAATTAGCGTTTATAATAGTTATTTAAACAAAGTTTATATTACATAGTAGGAGTATTTTAATAAAAAAGATTATTAAAAAATATATTAGTCCCTATCCTTAAGAGTAGATAATACCTAAAAAAGCCTTAGTACTTCTATTTACTAAAACTATTTATACTATACTTATACTTTTTAGTAGAGAGGTTATTAGAAGGTTTACTTTTTTCGCTATATTTCTTTTTATAGTGTTAAGTTCCGCTCCTAAATCTAGTAGAGTTATAAAGGTATTACTATAAATATTAATTAGAACCTTTAGGTAGTCTCTATATAAGTATTTAATACTAGCTACTCTATTATATTCTTACTAACTATCTATTAGTTTATCTCTATTTAGTCTAATATTATAATTATCTTCTAAAATAATATACTACTATATATAGCTAATCTAAGTATCTATCTAGTATTTAGCTATAATATAGTAATACTATATTACTTTACCTACTACTACCTTAACTAAAATATAGTCTAGCAATCGTCCTAGTAAAAGAGAGTTTACCTAGCCTCTAGGCCTTAGATTATTTTCTAACTAGCTTTTATCTAATTTACTACTCTAACTTTAACTTATAGAATTAAGCTCTAATTTCTTAAATTCCTCTAGTATATACTCTATCTAAAATAGCTTCTTATAGACTTCTAGTATATTACCTAGAATAGTCTTTAATAGTAAGCTAACTCTAGTATCTATAATTTGCTAAATAACTTTCTATATATCTAGGCTAAGTTTTTCTACTATCCTATATTTTCTAGCCTATTTTTCCTTAGAGTTATTCTAAGTACCTTTTAGAGCTCTCTTCAAGAATTTATTTATAGGTATATCTAGTATATCTATATCTACTAGTTCTAGTATATCTATAAATTATACTTCCTAATTCTTACTTAGATTATAATTAAGAAAGTAATTATTATCTCTATTCTTATACTCTCTTAGATATAGAATATACTCTCTACTAGGCTTTTTTAGAATAGTCTTTAGTATACTTTTCTAGATCTTTACTAGATTATAACTAGAAAAAGGTTTCTTACTAGTATTATTTTAGGAGATAGTAGCTAATACTACTATATTACTATTACACTAATTTGCGCTAAATAGTTAAAAGCTATTATCTAAGTTAGATTTACCTAGAATAGTAGATAGATTCTAGAATTATTTATAGTCCTCTATTAGAATTACGCCTAAATTATCTAGTATAAGCTAAACTAATATTATATTACTCTTAGTAGGACGCGTTATCTAAGACTTCTATAGGTAAGATAGTATATAGGTAAGAGAATTAATATTCTTTTTAATCTAGCGCCTCTTAATCTCTAATACTATTATATCTACCTATAGTCTCTAACTAAGGTTTATAACCCTACTCTATAGGTATTCTAGCATACCCTAGTTAAATATTAATTAGTTATTAAGGTAGTACTATCCTTTATTAATAAAAGCTTATAAAATAGAGTAATTCTTCTTCTAATAGCTTATCTTATTATATACCTAATAGAGAAGTTAAGCTATTAAGGCCTAGTTATACTAATTAGCTTAGTTACTTAGGCCTAACCTTTATTAATAACTCTAAGAATTATTACTATAGTTCTAATAGCCTATCTAACGCTAACTTTATAGTAGGTATTCTTATTAATATAATACTAACTAATTATTTATTAGACTATTATACTAATAACTACTAGTAGGTACTTATATATTTACCTAGAGTATATAGCTATAGAGTACTACTATACGCTTCTTAGTCTACTTATTAACTTCTCCTCTAATAACCTAATTTACTATTAGCTTAGCTTTATATAGCGTCTATTATAGGCTCTAAGATTCTATTTCTAGACTTACTTTATTTAATTTAAGTTAAAGCATTTTGTCTATAAGTCTATTAACTTTATTCTTAGTAGAGGCTAATCTAGATAGTAACTACTTCTAAGTAGTCTTCTAACTATAGTCTTAAAAGAGAATATT
>JAXRVH010000112.1:0-17778 GCA_034640345.1 Drechslera avenae | reverse complement strand
CTTTTTATTAAGGACTAGCTATAGGAGTTAACTAACTTAAGTATAGTACTTAAGGAGTATCTCTCTATCTAATCCTATTATAAGAGGTTTCTAGATAACCTTATTAATTATAAAGAATATTATAAGTTACTAGTAGATCTTCTTTCTATAGTAGAGATTACTTAAACGTGTAGATTAGCGTAGATAGTATTAGTTAATAACTATAATAACTATAATAATAGTAATAGTAATAGTTTATAGTAATAGTAATAGTAATAATAACTATAACTATAATAATAGTAATAGTAATAGCTTATAGTAATAGTAATAGTAATAGCTAGTAAGAGGAGAATAGTATTAATATTAATATTAGTATTAGTATTAGTATTAGTATTAATATTAGTATTAGGTATTAAGTATTAGATATTAGGTTAGGTCTACGTAGAGAAGCTTTTAGGTATTAGTTATACTCTCCTAGGTTATTAGGAGTAGAGAATTATATATAGTATTAAGATATCTATCTCTACTATATTATAATAGCTTAGTTATATTATAGCTTTATAGCTATAGGCGTAGATATTATTATAGTTATTATAGTTATTATAGTTAATTTTCGCTACTTGCTAGTAGCTATTAAGTCTTAGCAATATAACGTTACGTAGGTAGTTAGCAATTAGCGTTTATAATAGTTATTTAAATAAAGTTTATCTTACATAGTAGGAGTATTTTAATAAAAAAGATTATTAAAGAATATATTAGTCCCTATCCTTAAGAGTTATAGATATTAATAAAGTAGTAGTATTTAAGAAAATAGTAAATAGTAAGTTACTATTACTAAAGTATTATTAGAGCTACTATAAGCTCTTTAATCTAAGAGAAGTATCTAAGCTCTCTCTATATAGAGGATCTAGAGTAGACTATAGAATTAAATTAGAGTTAAAAGATAGTTAGTAACCTTAACTACTATAGAGTTCTCTATATAGTATATTTAAGAGCGAACTATTAGTACTCTAAAAGAAGCTTATATTACTTTATAAGAAGAAGTTTATTTATATAAGTAGTTTACTAGTATCTTTACTAGTTCTATTTATAAAGAAGCTAGAAGAAAATCTCTAATTATATATTAACTACTAAGCGCTTAATACTATTATAAAGAAGAATAGGTACCTATTACTACTTATCTAGAAGACGCTTAATAACTTAAGTAAAGCTAAATAGTTTACTAAGCTAGATATAATTATAGCTTTCTATAAGATTTATTTAACTAAAAGTAATAAGTAGAAAATAGCTTTCTAAATATATTTTAGCTTTTTTAAATAGCTAGTTACTTCTTTTAGTATAGTAAACTCTCTAAGTACTTTCTAAAAATATATTAACTAGACCTTAAGAGAATACCTAAATAAATTCTACTTAGCCTATCTTAATAATATACTAATCTATATAGATAGTAGCTTATAATAGTACTAAGACTATATATAAAATATTCTTAGTAAGCTCTAAGAAGTATAACTATAAATAGATATTAAGAAGTATAAGTTTAAAGTAAAAACTACTAAGTACCTAGGCTTTATTATTAATATAGAGAAAGGTATTTAGATAGACCTAGATAAGGTTAAAGTAATTAAAGATTAGAAAGCACTAAAGATAGTAAAAAGTATTTAGTTATTTCTTAGATTTACTAACTTCTACTAAAGATTTATTAGAGACTTTACTAGAATAGCTACTTCTCTAACTTATCTAATAGGTAACGTAAGCTTTACTAAGAGAAATTAAGAATAGGTAGTATTTAATAAGCTTAAAGAGATCTTTATTACTAAACTAACTCTTACTACCTTTAATTCTAAGAGAGATATAGTCTTAGAGTATAACTCTTCTAAATATATAGTAGAAGAAGTACTTTTTTAAATTTATAATAAAAAGATGCTATATACTTATATATACTTCTTAAAGAAGAATAATAGTTATAAGTATAACTATAAGAACTATAATAAGAAACTACTAGCTATAGTATACTATCTTTAAGAATAGAATACTAAACTCTACTTAGTAAAGAGCTTTAAGGTAATTACTAATTATAAAAACCTAGAGTACTTTATAAAGCTAAAAATACTAAATAAATATTAGATTTACTAGGCTATATTACTAAGCTAATTTAATATAAAATTTCTATATTAGTGAGGTAAATAAAATATAGGAGCTAATACACTCTTAAGAAGAGAATAAGACTTACTTAAAGATATAGAAGATAAATACTTATAGAAGTATATTTTCTAAGTCTTAAAACTAATATCTTACTACTATAAAGAAGTAGATAAAGATAAAGAAGACTAAGTAAAAAGCTAAGTAATATCTATAAAGACTTATATTTTATTAATATTATCTACTAGTAGATTAGTAAAAGCTATATAGAGAATAATAAATATTAATACTCTTTATACTAGATATAAGACGCTAAAGTTAAGATATTTTAGGCCTTAGGCTTAGTAGCCTAAGGCTCTAAGAGCTATAATAAGATTTAGTACTAAAATATTATATATATAACTAAATAATAGTAGGCGGTAGCCTATAGAAGCAACTATAGATCGCTAAGGTACTAAAAAGCGCTAAAATATATATTCTTCTCTTTTTCTTCTCTTTGTACTATTACTTACTATACCTTATTAGTAAGTATTTTCCTAACTACTACTATTATACTACTACTACTATACTACTAACTTAAAAGCTATATTATAATTTAATAGTAAGAAAGCTATTCTTATTTTCTTACTACCTACTCTTGCGCTTAGCCTAGCTATCTTATAACTAGCTACTAACTCTTATAATTATACTATATTACTACTATAAAGTACTACTATTCTATATACTACTTCTAACCTTCTATTTAGTAACCTAGAGTATATCTATAATAATTTACTATATAAAGATATTAAAGTCTAGGCTACAAGTAGAGAGGTTATAGTATAGCTAGATAGCTAAGAAGCTTACTAAGTACTATAACTTAGGTAGTCTATCCTCCTCTTAATAATCTAGATAAATAGTAGTAGTAGTAATAATAAACTTATAGAGTTTACTATAAAAAAGTAATAAGGTCTCTTAGACTAGGTTATAGTAAAAAGAGGTATAAAAGCTATTATAACTAGAGAAGAGTAGGTATTTAAAAAGAAGTTATTTAGTAAATAGAAAAAGGCGTAGATATTATTAGTGCTATATTATCTTATAAATAGGCTTAGAGTTATAATTAAGTAAGAAGTAAGAGATAGAAGGTAGGAGGTAAGAGGTAGGATACTAGAGGCAGGATACTAGAGGCAAGATACTAGAGATAGAATATTAGAGATAGAATATTAGAGGCGATAGTAGTTTTTTTATTAGTTTTCTAGTAGGTAGTTAGTTACTAGGTAGGTGCTACTTATTAGTATTATCTAGTATTAAATTAAGAAAGTTTACAAAATAGGTTGCTATAAGATAACTCTCCCCTCTATCTAGAAGGAGGCTAGTAAAGACTTATATAAGATATATAGAAATTAGTCTTAGCCTAACTAAAGACTAGTTAGAATAATAAGATACTACTACTTGTAAAAGTAGTATAGACTAAATAGAGTATAGTAGAGAAATACTTAATTAATAAATTAAGCTAGAGAGCTTAGTTATATAAAAAGAAAGCCTAGAATAAGTAAATAAACTTAAGAAGCTATAGTAAGAAGCTCTAAAAGATAATTAGTAGTATAGAGAAGTAATATATACTATATTAAATTAGAAATAAAGGTTTTTACTAAGTCTAAATATAAAATACTTAATATAAGAGTCTATAATTAGTAATTAGAGAGAGTTACTATATAGAGATAGAAGATAGGTACTAAGTAGTAAAAAACTATATATCTAAATAACTAAAGAATTCTATAACTCTCTCTTAGCTAGATACCTAGAAAGAGAGATTACCTATAAGATAGTTTCTAAGACTTCTTCTAGCTAGGTATATTAGATAATATCTAATACTATATAAGAAACTATAATATCTATAGTAGAACTAAGCTATAGTAAGAAGGTACCTAAGAATACCTTAAACTATTACTAATACTAGATTAGATTTCAAAAGAGATATCTATAGACTTTATTAAAGATCGACTAATAAGTAAAAGTATAAGTTACCTTATAGTTATTATTAATTATTTAAGTAAAAAAGCTATTTTTATCTCTCTACTTAATATTAAGATAGAAATAGTAGTCTATATCTTTCTTAGCTAAGTAGTAGCTTACTACTAGTTACCTAATACTATTATATTAAATAAAGGAAGCTAGTTTATTAGTATACTCTAGAAACACCTTTATAAAATTCTAAAGATTAATTAATAGTTATCTACTACTTTTTACCTATAGACTAATAGCCCTATAGAATAAATAAATAGTATATAAAAAGTGTATATCTAAGTATTTATTAGCTAGTTATAAGATAACTAGACTATATACTACTCTATAGCATAGATTACTATTAATAGAAAAGATATAATATTAATAAAAGTATTTTTATTATTTTAATAATATAGTTATAATATAGACTCTCTATAACTAGAAGTACTACTAAATACAAGTTAAAGAAAATACTTAACTAAAGAGTATTTAGACTATAAGAAGATAGAGACTATTATAGCTAAGTTCTAAGATATATTTAATCTAGTATAAGCTAGTATAGCTAAAGCCTAAGTAGAATAAGAAAAGTAAATAAATAGGTACTATAAAGAGGCTAAAAACTATAAGGTTAGTAAAAATTTTTAGCTAAAGCTTAATTAGTAGTATAAAATAGAATACCTATTATAGAAGTTTAACTAGAAGAGTACTAAGTATATAGTAATAAAAGTAATTAATAGCTATTTAGTTAAGTTAGATATCTCTTTAGACTATTACCTAGTTTTCTATATTAATAGACTTTACTTTACTAACTTAGATCTACTATTTAGTTAAGTATAAGATAACTACTAACTATTACTATTATAAGTTAATAGTAAGAAGAAATAGGTAGTAAAAGAGATTCTAAGTAAGTATTAGAAGTATAGAGGTTATAGTTAGAAACTATATTTAGAAGGAAAGTAGAAAAAATACTACTAAATAATACTTAAACTAGTAGAAGCTCTAAGTAATATAGAGACTATAGATTAGTAGAAAACCTATACTGGAGACTTTTAGTATAAAGAAAGACGCCTACTAGAAGGCTTTTACTAAGAGACTCTCTAAAGAAAAGAAAAAGAGGAGTATTATAATAAGCTAGCGCCTAGTTAGTATATACTTAATAATATCTTAGTTATATACAGTAGGGTGACAAAAACAAAGAACTAAAAAAAAGGTTCTAGTTTTCACTGCGTTATAACTAGCTAACTAAAGTAGCTATTTAGACACTTTCTATAGCGTTTGAAAGAGCGTTTTCGATAGTTCTTTTAAGAATATAGGCTATTTTCCTATTTAGGCTAGCCTACAACTTTTACTACTACGAAAGTAAGAGATAAAAAAAACCTAGTTTTTAACCCTCTATAACGTTTTTTCTAGCGTATCAAAATATTCAATTTTTTTATATATTTTAAGAAGCAATATAATCTACTATTTCTAAAAATTTCAGACTAAGTTTCTAATTAGAAAAGATTTTTAAAAATCTTTCTAAAAAATTAAAAATATTTTGAGTCTAGAAGTAAAATGTAATTAACTAGTTTTATTAGTTATAATAAGATCTTTTCTATCTTAAATTTTAAATCCCTAAATCCTTAAAATAGCTTCAATATTTTTTAAATTTAAACAAGAAGTTAACCTTCTTTTAGAAGCTAATACTTCTATTAGTATTATAGCTACTACCTTAAATAAGTCTTTAATTTATATTAAGAATACTATACAACGAATTAAGAGAAAAAAATCTATTTTAAATACTTCTAAACCTACTATTATTAGTTGACTAAAAGCTTTATCTTCTAGATCTAAAAGATTATTAAATAGAGATCTTACTAAGGACCCTAAAGTCTAAAATAAGGCTCTTTTACAAAATAATAGTCTAGATATATCTAAACGAAGCTTACGAAGATTTTTAAAAGAAGAGAATTACGCTATAAATATAGCTAAGAAAAAACAGCTTTTAAATACTTTTAAAGCTAAAAATAGACTTCTATACGCAAAGGAGTCTATTAAGGAGTTAGAAAATATAAATTTTAGTAAAATTATATTTTCTAATAAGTCTAGTATCTAACAAGGACATAGATCTATATTAGAATATATTAGAAAGAGGCAAAAAAAGAGAACTAGCAAAGAATTAGCAAATTCTAATTTAACTAGTACGTTAAAATTATTCTGTCTAAATTAAAAGATACTAGATTATATATAGTATTTTTTAGAAATTTTACATTTTTAATAACTAACTTATTTAGGTTTATTTAGCTCAAGATATCTCTATTTAAGTCTGGGGCTATATTTGGATAGGAGGCCGATTAGATCTAGTAGTTATTAGAGTGCTAAAAACTACTACTACCTTTACAAATAAAGACTATATAAGAAAAGTCTTAAATAAAGCGGTTAAACTAACTTTTAAAAGAGGTAAGTCTAATAGCTTTATTATAGAGTTAAAACCTTTATAATCTTTTTCTTTCTTAACTAATTTTAAAAAATTTTAAATTATTTAAAAGAGCTATTACTAATCTATTTAGGCTATTAATTTTAACAAGATAACGCTCCAATTTATAAAACTAAAGAGGTTTTAGATTAGTTTAAACAAAATTTAATACCTCTTTTTATATATCCTCCCTATTTACTAGATTTAAATCTAATAGAAAACGTTTGGAGCTTACTTAAAAACGCTCTAAATAAAAGACTAAAAGGCTCTTTAGGCGTAGGCTTAACTAATAAAAGTATTAATGCTTTTATTAAGGTAATTAAAGAAGAGTGGCTAAATCTACTACAAGAGGCTATAGATAATTGTATTTAATCTATGCCTAGACGATATTAAGCTGTTATAGAAGCTAATGGCTGGTACACAAAGTACTAGACTAGATTTAATAAATATTTAAATCTAAAAGTTTAAAAAATTAACAATTAAGTCTAACTATTTAATGCCTAATTTAAAAAATCTAAGACTCTTGAATGTTATAGATTATAACTACAGGAATTAATAGATTAAATAATAAAGTAAATTATACGCTAGAAAAAAAGTTATAAAGGTTTAAATATTTGGTTTTTTTTTTCTCTAACTTGCGTAGTAGTAAATGTTACAGACTAACCCGAAAAGGAAACTAGCCTATATCCTAAGGTATGCTTTCGAAAACGCTCTTTCAAACGCTATAGAAAGTGTCTAAATAGCTACTTTAGTTAGCTAGTTATAACGCAGTGAAAACTAGAACTTTCTTTTTAGTTCTTTCTTTTTGTTACCCTACTATATATAAGTATATAGTATATAGCTATATATATCTAATTATTACTTAGACTAATAAACTTTTAAAGTTTTAGTAAAGAGTTATTCTAAGCTATACTCTAAATAACTCTTAGCTACCTAGTAGTCTATAGTTCTCTTCTCTATTAAATAAAACTTTAGTATATCTATATAATTACTTTTTAAGAGTAACCTCTTATACCTTCTACTAAGAGAAATAGAAATACTTAAAAAACTTCTATATAGAAGAGAATTAGCTTTAGCCTAGAACTTCTATAAATTAGAAAGAGTTAGTAGAGAAGTAATCTTACTAGTAGTTATTAATATAGTACTATACTAGGCGTAGTAAGTAGATTAGTTTCTAGTAC
The DNA here is from genome assembly GCA_034640345.1 of Drechslera avenae. Lineage (NCBI taxonomy): Eukaryota > Fungi > Ascomycota > Dothideomycetes > Pleosporales > Pleosporaceae > Drechslera > Drechslera avenae. Next base: position 10,038 of record JAXRVH010000112.1, on the reverse strand, counting down.
TAAGAAAGCTTTAAAAGGTAGTTATTAAAATACTCTAAGACTAGATTAATAGAGAGACTCTTAAACTTTATAAGAGCTAATATTATAATCTATAGTTTCTAGTTATAAAAAAGAATAAGAGCTAACGTATCTAATAAGTAAGCGGTCTATATAAGCGAGTAGGCTACCCTACTAACTTTTTGTATCTACCTAACTTTAATTAATTATAGCTCTACTAAAATAATCCTAAAACTCTTCTTATAAAGCTAATATATAGCTAGCTATTTTAGCTACTACCTAAAACTAGCTCTAGTCTAATAGAGACGCTACGCGGATATTTAAAGTCGCCTAAATAATACTTATGCGCTAACGCGCTAGTATACCTATATAACGCGATTACTAGCCTAACTTAAGAAAGCTTACCTAGAGAGAAGAGGAGGTAATTATTAGCTATATACTTAGCTTAGATCTATATAGATCTACGCCTACGTACGTAGCTATACGTAATATAGCTAATAAGCTGCTAGCTACGCGTAGTATAGGCTAGGTTAGTATTAACTAGCCGCGTAACTTTATTAAGCGTATAGACAGTCTTATAACGCGTTTTAATTACGCGTATAATAGGTAGAGAGCTCTATGTAAGGATCTAGCCCTAATTAAGAGCTAGTTTAAGCTAGTAGAGTAGACAAAGGCTAAGTATAGTATCTATAATAAGAACGTCTATAACTTTAATAAAGCTAGCTTTATAATAGGTAAGATTACAACTTAGCTTATTATAATAGCGTTAGAAAGAAAAGGTAGACTAAAGACTATCTAGCTAAGTAATCGCGAGTAGGTAACGCTAATCGCTATAATTAACGCAGCTAGCTAGTTAGTCCTACTATTTCTTATCTTTGCTAGCTAGTATTACCTATCTACCTAGTATAAGGAAGCTAAGATCCTACGTAACTAGGCGATAGTAGTTAGTGATAATAGCTAGACTAATAATAAGCTAGAAGTTAAGTAGCTAAAGTACTTTAACGCTTATACGTAGGCTCGTGCTATAGGCGCGTGTTGTCTACTTATCCTTAATAGCTATAAGAGCTACTAGTTACTTAAGTTTTAAGAGATCTATAAGGAGAATAATATCTACACGCTCTATATACTACCTTACTTATCTTACCTACTCTAGCTACTTAACGTTAGCTGCTTCTTGCTATTAAAGCTCGCGTATAGCTATAAGGTTAAGGCTTTAATCTATAACTATATTAACTATATTACTAAGCTTAAGTTTCTACTAGTATTTAAGGTAGCATTTAATTAATTATTTACGCTAGCTAATATCTAATTAGCTTTCTATAGCGTAGGCCTTATTCTTCTATAGCTAGATACTATTTAATTAAAGCTTAATATATAGCTGCGTATACCTACTCCTCTAGTAGCTCTACTAGAGGCTCTCTAGAAAGCTTATACGCTAAGTAATATATATAAGCTTAAGTCTTAGTTAAGCCTAATACGTAAGCGCGTACGCTAGTATAAGAGCTTATTACTAGCTTTAATTATTATAGCGATTAACTAGCTAAAGAAGAGCGCTAAGGTAATAATACTCTCTGCTAAGCTAATGCGCGATTAGATTACTAGTCTTAAGAAGGCTAACAGCGTAGCGTTAGCGCGTAGGCGGCGCTCTAAAAGGCGTATATAGAAGTATAGAGTACTTATAAAGGGAGCTAGAGAGGATATACTAGCTTAAAATAAGGCTAACTAGTAGATTACTTATAAAGAGCGTTAAGGAGGAGCGTAATTAGGCCTTAGCTAGCGCGCTTAAAGGCGCTATACTAGATATAAGAAGACTAGGCATAACTTATATATATGTAACACTAATACTATTAATATAGAGTAGTCTACTATATTAATATCTAGTAATAATATTATTGTGTTGTTAAGATATATTGCTTTAAAGTTAGAAAAGTTAGTAGGGTAGCCTACTCGCTTATATAGACCGCTCGCTTGTTAGATATATTATTAGTTAATAAATAATATTTAAAAGATTAATAGAGTTACTATCTATACTACTAATCTACTACCTAACTTAAATAAGTTCTTAGAAGAGTTTATAGGCTATACTTTTATATCTTTTATAAATTTCTTTTTAGAGTATAATTAGGTTAAGCTATATAAGAATATTAGAGATATTATAGCTTTCTTAATACTACTTAGACTAGTTTACTAGTATACTTTATCTATAGATACTACTAATTTAATTAGAGGAATTTATATAGGTAATAATAAAAATCTACAAAGATTATATTCTAAATTACTATATACTATACCTAGATAATATAAATATTAAAGGTCTAAAAACTATATATTAGAAAGAGGAAATTAAGCTAAGTATATATAAATATATAGCTAAGTACCTTTTAAATATAGACTAGGTACTAGTAGATATTAAGAGAGTAGAGGCTACTATTTCTAGATATAAGTTAGACTTCTACTATACTTTTATAATAGTAGTAGGCTATTAAATTAATAAGAATAGTAGGTATTCTAATATAAAGAAAGTAGAAAAGATTTATATATAGCTAGATCTAAAGAACTAAAAGAATATCTAAATATTTATTAGTATATACGTTTACTATAGAGTCTAGATTATTAGATTTATAATAGTAGTAGAAACTTTATTTTAATTACTTTAGAAAAATTTGTCTTTTAACTAGAGAGATAAATAGTAGTTAGTAATATCTTTTCTAAAGGAAAGCTTATATATAACTCTAGCGCTTATTGTAATTAATTATAGTAAATCTCTCTAAGTAATTATTATAGTAGTTAATAAAAGTATTAAAGAATAGAGAGTAGTACTTATATAGCTAGATAAGAAAGGAAAAAGATACTTAGTACGCTATAAGAGTAAAGTTTAGTCTATCTTAGAAAGAAATTAGGATTTAGATAAGTATAAGTATAAAGTACTACTACTTACACTAAAGAAGCTTTAGTTATACTTATATAGTATAAGGTTTACTATAGAAATAGATACTTAGACACTTATAATATAGCTTTAGCGTAGTATAATAGATCTACTAGGTACTCTTATTACTAGATAGCTTACTTTTCTAAACCTATTAGATTTTAATATTATATATATTTAAGAAAAAAAAAATATAGTAGCTAATACTCTTTTATATAGACTAGAATCTAAAGGTTAGACTCTACTAGAAGAACTAGAAGAAGATATAGAAGATTTTATTAAAGCTTATCTAAACGCTACTTAGCTTACTTTTATAAGAAATAACTAGATAATTCTTACTCTACTTTATAGGTTATACCTAGTAAACCTATTATTTAATAAGTAACTACTTAATAAGAGCTACTTAGAAGAGTTATAATAGCTTATAGTATAGATTCTTTTTAGAAAAAGACTAGATAATCTTACTAAATTAGATTTTAAGAAGTTTAAGTAAAAGGCGCTATAAATAATAGTTAGAGAATAGTATCTATTTACTTTATCTAGTAGTAGATAGCCTCTACGCTAGGTAGTAGATAATTCTATCTAGTAATAAGAAATTATTAGAGAACTATATAATAACTTAGGCTATTAAGGTAAAAAAGATATATAGTAAAAAGTCTAGATATAATATAATTAGAAATAATAATATAATTAGATTAAGAAATATATCTAATTCTATTCTAAGTACTAATTATATATAGCTACTATAGTATAAGAAGCTCTATAGCCTACAGAACTATCTTTAATTCTATTTAGATAGGTTATAATTAATATAGTCTATATACCTCTTAGATTAAATAGTAAGAAGTATCTAATAGTTACTTAGAACTATACCTCTAGCTAGCTAGAAGCTAAAGTACTAGCTAAAAATAATTTAAAGTCTATTTAGAAGTTTCTAATTAATAATATTTTTAGTTAATAGAGACTCTTACTTAAGATATTAGCTAATAGAGGTCTAGATAATAAAAAACTAGTAGAATCTCTTTAAAAGTAATAAAGTATTAATTATATTATCTTTAGTACTTATTATTTATAAGGCTAGAGTCTTATTAAAAGAGGCTATATACTAATTATAGCTACGCTAAAGAAGTTTTAGAGTAATTAGATTAAAAATCTAGCTAGTATACTATAGGTAGATAGAATAATAATTAAATAATCTATATAGAAAATACTAGCTTATTTAGTATTATTTAGAGAATATATTTTCTTAATTAAGCTTTCTATACCTATATAGTAAATATTACTATAGGTAGAAGTAAAATATACTTCTATACTACTTTTAATAAGAGCTTAGTAATTCTATAAAAGAGATAAAAGATTTTAAGAGTTAATTAATAGAATAGTCTATTTAAGGTAAGAAAATAAAAACTATTTTAATAATTTAAAAGTTCTTTAGAAAGATCTACTAGCTATAGAAGACTTAGTTTTATTAAGAGACTTATTTTATTAAAATAGCTAATTAATACCTACTAAGTTTCTCTCTAAATAGACTAGACTATTTTATATTAAGAATATATATTAGAAAGAATAGTATAACCTAAAGAAACTAGATAAGATACCTTTTAGAAGCTATACTTTAGATAATAGACTAAAGTATTTTATCTAGTATACTATAGTTAAGCTAAGAGAGCTATAGGTAGAGAATAAAGAGGTAGTAGAAGAAGGACTTTCTAATTAATTATAAAGTAAAAGTAAAAGAGAGCTACTAAAGACCTCTTAGAGGTATAGCTAACATATACTACTCTAGAAATAAAAAGTTACTATTAATAAATCTTATTACTTAAGCTACTACCTAAAGCCTACTTAGATAAATAAGAAAAAATAAACCTAAGATATAGAAGAGAAAGTAGACCTTAAAAAGATATAGTTAAATTAAGAAAAGTAATTATAGTAGTATCTAAGAGAAGTAAAAACTATAATATCTCTAAGTATTAATTATACCTATAGAGAAGTATTAAATAATAAAATACTTAGAAAGAAATATCTAGAAACTCTACTTCTATCTAGTTTTAAGTATAATATAGAGTACTAAAAGATACTTAGATAAAGAAAAGAATAAGAAGTTTAGAGTTAGAGAGAGAATATTATTTAAGAGTAACTACTATAGCTATCTACTACTATAGAATATAACTAATAGCGTATTAAAAGAGTTATAGCTATCTATACTAAAGAAAATACACTACTATACCTATTAGTATTTAGTTATATATAAAATATTTTAGTACTAGATCTTATTATAGCTCTTAGAGCCTTAGGCTACTAAGCCTAAGGCCTAAAATATTTAACTTCTATATCTTATATCTTATATAAAGAGTATTAATATTTATTATTCTCTATATAGTTTTTACTACTCTACTAGCGAATAATATTAATAAAAAAAAATACTAAAGAAAAAGACTATATACTCTAGATTAGCGTTAATATCTTAGCCTATATAAATAGAATCTCTAATTAGTATTCTTTATAGTTTTCTTAGCTTTCTAATTACGCCTTCTCTAGTTATACTTCTAATTCTTAGTTATACTTATATACTTAGTAGAGTAAGCTATAGTTATACTACTAGTAGATATATACTTAGAATACTTACTATTCTTAGTATTAACTTTTTTAGTTACCTCTAGAACTATAATAGCTTTAGATATAACTATATTAGTAGCTATAGTAGAAGTAAGATTCTTAGGTAGATCTATATCTATTAGACTCTTATTAGAGACTTAAACTCTAGAATTAGACTTAACTTTAGTAGTAACTAAAAGCTACTTAGTAGAAATCTTCTCTTAAATAGTAGTAGTAGTAACTTTATTTTTAGAAGTAATAGCTTTCTAAGTAGCTTTCTTAGCTTTCTAAGTAGCTTTCTTAGCTTTCTAAGTAGCTTTCTAAGTAGCTCTCTTACGCTTAGTATATTAAGAGTATAGATTCTCTAGATATTTAGTTCTTTTAGTAGCCTTAGTAAGTAGCTATTTAGCTAATTTCTTCTTATTTATAGTCTTCTAAAGAGTTTTTATATAAATATTCTTTTTCTTCTTAATATTAGATAGAATTCTATTAATCTATTTAAGTAAGTTAAGAGGCTACTTCTTATATTTAGGCTTAAAGTCCTTATTATAAACTAAGTAGTATTTACTTAGTAAGTCTAGATTATCTAGAGTATACTATATAATAGAATCTTATAGATATAGACTAGTAGTAGATAGAATAGATATACTAAGAGCTATTTAGGTATATAAAGTAATAAGTATATTAGATAGTATAGTAGATATAGTAAGTAAACTAGCTAGAGTAGCTAAGGCTTAATTAGAAGTAGAGTTAGGTATCTAAGACTCTAAATTTCTTATTAGTATAATTCTAAAAAGAAGAAATAAAGTTATCTAAGTATAATTTAGAAACTTATTTATTATAAAGTAGAAAGTAGTACCTCTATTAAAGATATAGTTAGTATAGGTACTATAGAGAAGCTAATTTCTATTAATAAAGAATATTTAGTAGCTTTTAAACTTCTTTTTATAGCGCGTAAAAGTATATTAACTATATATCTACTTATAAGGTCTTAAACGCTCTATAGCCTATTTAGTAGTAAGAAGATAATAGAGAGCGCTAATACTATAATACTAAAGTAGAGTATTTATATTAGATTTATATAACTACCTCTTAGCTCTTAAGAATAGAGGCTAATATATTTTTTAATAATCTTTTTAATTAAAATACTCCTACTAGATAATATAAACTTTATTTAAATAACTATTATAAACGCTAACTACTAATATAATATTATATTACTAAGACTTAATAGCTACTAATAGATAGTAAAGATTAACTATAATAACTATAATAATATCTACGCCTATACCTATAATACTATAATATACATATAATACTAATACTACTAAGTAATTATAATATAGTAGAGATAGCTATCTTAATACTATCTTCTATATATAAAATTAACCTAATATCTAATACCTAATACCTAATACTAATATTAATACTAATTCTAATACTAATATTAATATTAATACTATTATCTTCTTACTAGCTATTACTATTACTATACGCTATTATTATTACTATTACTATTACTATTACTATTATTACTATTATTACTATTATTAACTAATACTATCTACTTATTACTAATTAGTATATTACTATCTACTTTAATACTTACCTCTATATCTACCTATACTAGTAGAAATATTTAAGTAACCTCTACTATAATAAGAAGATAGCTTAGTATCTTATAATATCTATAGTCTATAATAAGGTTATCTAGAAACTACTTATAGTAGAGTTAAATAGAGTAATACTTCTTAAGTACTCTACTTAAGGCTATTAACTTATCTAGCTAATTCTAGATAAATATTATTACGCTAGCTAATAAGTCTACCTATAGCTATAGATAGTAGGCTATAGTATATAGAGTAACTAGAAGAAGCCTTATATTCTATAGTTTAGTAGTATTATATCTATTACTTAAACTAAGAAGATATTCTTATATATATAAGAGATAGTAATATATAAAGATATAGTATAGACTAAGGCGATATAGTAGTATATTAAGATAGATAGTATAGTAACTAGAAAGAATATTATTATTAATAATTTAGATAAGTTTAGTAATATTATTATATATAGTCTTATCTAGTATAAGAGTATAGTTTACTATAGGTAAGTTAATAGCTAGGTATAGTAATATAATTTATATTCTATATTAAGTAAGAGAAGTAAGTTCTAAGATACTTCTAACTAGAGAAATAGACTAGCCTAAATAACTTATCTAAGATAGAAGAAGATTATAATATATAAAGAAATAAGTAAGAGTATTACTAGCTAGAAGCTTTATAGGTATATATTACTACTATAATAGTACTATTATTTTTACTCTATTACGCGTTACTCTATTATACTATAATAAGGTCCCTTTAATAAGTAATTATATAGAGTTTAACCTTTAATATCTATATATTATTAGTATTATAATTACTAGCTTTCTAGCTTAACTATAGCGCTTCTATAGTATTATATAATTATATATCTACTACTAGGCCTTAGCTATAGCTTAACTATAGCGCTTCTATAGTATTATATAATTTATTATAAAAATCTCTAGTATAGCTATAAGCTACTAATAAGATTATAGTTATACCTAGAATTATTATATTACTACCTATAGGGTCCGCCTAAATGACTATTCTAATAATAATAAGATCTTTGCAGATATAGATAAATTAGTATTATAATAGAATAAGATATTATAATAGAATAAGGTATTATAATAGGATAAGGTATTATAATAGTATAAGGCGTTATAATAGTTCTAAATTTGAAAAAGTTTCTTTATTATAAGCTTATAGCTAACCTATCTATATATATTTACTAAGTAAATACTATATTTAACTAAGTATAAGGTACTAGAATAGCGCCTTAACTACTTTCTTATATTACTATTACTATAATACTACGTTATAAAAATCTACTATTAAGTATTAATATTACTTATAAAATAATAACTACCTCTTAGAGGTACTCTCTAAACTAAAAAACTTACTTATAGTCTTATTCTCTTACTAAAGATCTATTAGATTTATAGTATTAACTTCTATATTAGCCTAATTATTAAATTCTTTACTAAAGATAGATTCTATAAGAATAGAACTAAATAAAACGCTATAATAATAAAGCTTATAGAGATATAGCTAGAATTTTTTTAGTAGCTTAAGAGTAATAATATAATTATAATTTATAGTAACTATATAACGTGGTTTATAAGCGAGTCGGCTACCTAAAATCGCTAAGAAAATTAAAACCTATAGAGGTCTAGATCTAGAGATCTAGTTAATAGAATTTTCTAAAAACTTTTAATAAAGGCTGTATCTATATAAATAATAGTATTTTAGAGTTATAGAGTACTAGTCCTAGTAGGAAAGAAGTTATTAAGATAAAGCTCTCTTGCACGGGCTACTTTCTATTATCTCTAGAACTAGACTACCTATAGCTTAGTAATCTTAGATTCTTAGTATTTATAGCTTTATTAACTATCTATTAAATTTTTAGAAAGTTTTATTAACTAGATCTCTAGATCTAGACCTCTGTAGGTATTAATTTTCTTAGCAATTTTAGGTAGCTAACTCGCTTAGGTAGCCGACTCGCTTGTGAACTACGTTATAATAGATATTAGAAGAATATTAAAAAAGAAAAAGCTAATAGAGAAACTTACTCTATTCTATAATATACTACTTTCTAGAATAAGTAATAGAGTATTTATAGAGTAGAGTACTCTAATTACTAAGTAGGCTAAGTATAGTCTTCTTCTTACTAGAACTTATTATAATCTAAAGAGTTAGTAGAGGCGCTAAAGTTATAGTCTAAGGTAGAGATAGCGTATCTAAGCGAATAATAAAAGAGGTAGTAAGAGTAAGAATATTACTCTTAGTAGTATTTATAATAGCTTCTAGAAGCTTAATATATAGAGTCTAACTATAGATTAGTAGAGGCGTCTAGAGCTTAAAGGTATAAAGTGATTAGCTACTAGAGAGCTTAAGCTTAAGACTAGAAAGTAGAGAAGTAAGTAAGTATATAGAGCGCTTAGAAGAATAATAGAATCTAGATAAACTAAAGTTACTAGAGGCGTCTATAGGTATAGATAATTTAGTATATATAACTAGCTTAGAAGGTATTAGTAATATATACTTAGTAATAGGTAAAGATATAGTAAGTAAGAATATAGAAGAGAAAAAGTAGTAAAGCTAATTAAGAATTAGAGTAAGAGAGATAGAGTATAGAAGTTAAGTATAGAAGAGAGAGAGAGAGAGCGTATAGAAATAAAGAGGTAGCTAAGTATTTATTAATATAATAATAATATTATAATAAAGTATAGGCTAGTATAATATAGCTTAGTAAGGTACTAAGAGAATATAAGATAATACTAGAAAAGTAAGGTAGCTAAAATCTAGAAATATAGACTAAAGAGAGAAGATATTATAGAGTAGAAGTATAGTATCTAAAGTTATATTAAGTATATTATAGAAACTCTTAGTATATATTAGAAATACTATCTACTAAGGAACTTAAAAAAGAAA
>JAXRVH010000111.1:0-17791 GCA_034640345.1 Drechslera avenae | reverse complement strand
AGCGAAGAGATAGTTATTATAGATACTACTATTTAGTAACTTAGTACTATAATATATCTAAGAGTATATCTTATAGGCTAGCTTATACTTTTAAGTACTATATTAATTATATACCTACTTATTAGTATCTAAGAAGGTATTAGCCTAACTAGTAGTATAACTATAAGTTTTTATCTTAAAAATATAGAAGAGAAATAGACTCTTAATCTTTAGCTTATATATTAAGCGCTTTATAGTACTAGGTAGACTAAAGTACTCTTAGATAGTCTAGAAACCTTTATATAGATTAATAGTAAGCTTAGGATTTACCTAGAGTAATTTGCAGAATTTTAGTATACCTAAAAGCTACTTAGATAGGTAAATAGTAATTATAGCTAAGTAAGAACTAAGTTATTTACTAGAGAAATAAAGGCTATAAAGTATACTCTAAAGGTAAGAAAGAAAGTTAATATTAATTATAGTATCTAAATAGTTATTTACTATATAGAGACTATATTAGAAGAGTGCTTAGAAGAGAAGAGATAGAATCTAGACTTACGCTAATTTATAATTATTAGTAGTATAGAGCTAGAAGTAGAGTACTAATAGAGTAAAGTATTATTATAGCTAAGTCTACTAGGTATAGCTTACTAACGCTTCTTTAGAGAGTTATCTATAGTAGTAGTACCTAGCTATAGAGTTACTAACTTAACTAGGGATAAGAATACTATAGTCTAAGAGATAATTAGAGTAGTAAGTAAAGGCGTAATAGGCTAAGCTATCTAAGAAACTTTATAATATTTTATAGAATAAATTAAAGGGCTCTCTAGCTCTATAGAGTACGTAGACGCCTTAGAAGTATTAGGTATAGAGAATATAGTAAGAGTAAAAGCGATTACAAAAGCGCGCATAATAGTAACTTAGTAAAGAGTAAGGTTATAGTAAAGGTAGATATAAAGTAGTAAACTATAAAAAGTAAGAATTAAGTAAAAAGTAATTAGTAATAATATAGTAAGTAAGTAAGAGAGGTTAGAGAAGAGAGTAGAGAAGAAAGATAGCGTAGTATTATTATTATTATAATAATAAGGTAATAGAGCGTTTATAAACGCGTAAACCTAGGTAACTAAATTACGCTTAGCGCTTATAGTAGAGTAGAGTAAAATAGAGTAGTTCTATAAAGTAATATACTAAGCGATATAGGTCTAAGAGTTATTTAGAAAGATAAGAAAAGATATAGTTAGGCACTATATAGTAGTTATTAGGAAGGCTCTATAGAATATTTAGAAAAGGTATAGGCCTAGAAATCTAGAGTAGAATTCTAAGAGCTAGTACTAAAATAGTAGCTAGATAAAGAAAAGAGATATATAATATATCTAATAGAGTATTAGTGTCTAGAGAGAAAAATCTAGGAGAACTAATATTAAAAGATATAAGAACTAGAGAGTAAATATCTAAGAATATCTCTAGATAAGTCTTAAACAATAGCTAAAAGAGAACCTAAAGTAAGGTCTAAATTAGATAAGTATAAAAGAGAGATAGACTAGTATAAAGAAAGAAAGTTTTATTTATTAAGATTAAATTAGCTAAGAAGGCGTCTAGGTTATTTAGTTAATAAAGTAGAAAATATAATATAGGTAATAGTATATAGAGGTAGTTAAGGTGCTATCTAAGTACCTTTTAGGCAAGAATACGCTACTAGAAGGAATAGGTTTATAGGCAGAGCTTCTTAAGTAAGAAAGGTGTTTCTACTATTCTAATTTATAATTAGAATAGTATAGAAAGAGGAGGCCTTTCTTCTTAAGTAAGAGAAGAATGTAGTAGAGTGAATAGAGATATAGGGATTAGGTATAAGGTATAGGCCGAAGGGCACTTAGATAGACGAGGTAAATAGAATCGCGATAAAGGGGTCGCGACGAATATTACTTAGATAATAACTAATATATAAAAAAATAATACTACCTTAAATACTATATTAAGTACACGTTTCTATAGAATAATAACTACTATACTATAGAGTACTACTATATATTTCTTAGTCTACTTATTAACTTCTTCTCTAATAATCTAATTTACTATTAGCTTAGCTTTACGTAGCGTCTATTATAGGCTCTAAAGTTCTATTTCTAGACTTACTTTATTTAATTTAAGTTAAAGTATTTTATCTATAAGTCTATTAACTTTATTCTTAGTAGAGGCTAATCTAGGTAGTAACTACTTCTAAGTAGTCTTCTAACTATAGTCTTAAAAGGGAATGTTTAATACTAGTAGCTAGAAAACTAGCGCCTATTATATCTTAGCTAGTTTATTATATATACTTATCTAACTAGTCTTTATAGATACTAAGTTAAACTCTACTTCTAGTTTAAATTCTTTTACTACTTCTATAGAGTTAAGTATTCTAGTATTCTCTTCTACTTCTATATATTTTAAAAGGTACTTAGAGATCTTTTTATACTTAAAAGATAGTAGTAAGTCTATATAGAGTTGAAACTTCTCTAAAACTCTAGTAGTTTACTTTAGTAGTAGTTCTTTAATAAGGTAGAAGCCTCTTTAGCCTTTCTTAATTATTAATACCTTAATATAGCGCTTACTATAAATATAAAACTCTTATAGATATTTAAGAGTACTAAGTTCTATTTATACCTAGTATTAAGCTAGCTAGTGCTTAAAATACTTAGTATAGGATTTCTGCTAGTACTTATTATTAGTATAGAAACGCTATTTAAGCGCCTTTTAGAAGCTTTTCTAATTCTTATCTTACAGAGTCTTCTTATACTTATCTAAGGCTTAGATAATCGCCTTTTACTTTAGATTATAATAAGCTATAAGCTAATTAATTATTATCTTTCTAGTAAACTTATAGTATTTAGCTATTTTCTTAAAACGCTCTAAGAATATAGTAATATTTTTTCTATTAAAGGTTAGAATACTCTTAGAAGAATATAGTAAGAGCTAAGAGGTATAAACTAGCGTATTACTTCTACTAGTAGTATTTAACTAGGTAAGAGAGGCTACTATTATTTAAAGAACCTTTGCTATATCTAAATTATAAGTACTATATACTACTATAGGCTATTTAGACTTACTTAGAGTTAGAATTTATAGTAAGGCTACTATTTCTAGAATTAGCTATATAATAGATAGCATATTTGCTATATTAATATTATAATTAGGTATTCTTATAATAGAGTTTCTATTTTTCTAAGAAGTTATTAGTAGAGAGATTTCTAGGCTAAAAGAAAGAAATTCTTATAAATCTAAGACTTATTTAGATATACTTAGTTAAGATTATTTCTTTACTTATTTTCCTAACTTATCGCTGCTTCGACTACTACTTATACGCGTAAAGCTAATAGCTAAGTTTATATAAAAGACTAATATAATAGTTATAAAAGTTATAAATAATAATACTTCTATCTCTATACTAAGTATTATTCTACTTTTTTCTCTTCTTAGAAGTGTAACTAGCAATTCTTTTATCTAGTTATTTACTATCTTCTCTACCTCTTCTAAGTCTCTTTCTAATAGTTCTATATATCTAATAATATTCGCCACTTTATTTAGTATATAGTTACTTTACTAACTACCTATTATTTACTACTAATTTACTTTTAGTTATACTATAGGTACTATATAAATAGTTCTAGTCTTTATACTTATCTAATTTATCTTTAGATATCTCTCTAATTTCCGCTAATTCTACTATTAAGTTTAGAGGTTTTCTATACTCTCTATAACCCTTCTAATCTATATTTATACTATTATTTCTCTTTTCCTCTATTAGGAGTTTTTATTATACTTCGCTATTTTTTCTATCTCTATTCTATCTAACTATCTTTTAGTTCGCTCTTTTACCTAGATATCTATACTACGAGGCTCTCTTAGCTATTTTCTATAGGTAACTTATTTTATAAATATATCTTATATTTCTTCCTAGTATCTCTTACTACTACCTTATAATATAGTTATATAAAGAGTCTTTAGCTCTCTTCTTCTTCTTATTATATTCTAAACTTTCTAGATATTACTATCGCGAAAGCTTATTAGAAGATACGTATTAGGTGCGCTTAGCTCTTCTAAGAAGGAGAGCTAGGAGTTAAGTTCTTTAATTAGTTACTATATATAGTAGTTATTATTTTATAGAAATATATACTTAATATAGTATTTAAGATAGTATTATTTTTTTGTATATTAGTTATTATTATCTAAGTAATATTTATCGCAACTTCTTTGTCGCGATTCTATTTACCTCGTCTATCTAAGTGCCCTTCGGCCTATACCTTATACCTAATCTCTATATCTCTATTTACTCTACTATACTATAGAGAGTAATATATAGTAAATACTATAAATAGAATCTTTAGATAATAATATAAAGAAGTAGAAATAGTTAGAAATATCTTCTAAGAAGATCTAGTTAAGCGATAAAGCTAAGTATACTAAGTAAGAGAAGAGAGTAGTAAAGCGTATAGATTATAATATAGATTACTAGAATAAATTATTAACTAAAAGTCTTTTAGACTAGAATACTATCTATATTTTATTAAGCTAATCTCTTTATAGTTCTCTACTTACTATTTTACTATATAAAGTACTACCTTATTATAATATATTAGTATATTAGTTAGGCTAGATAGTAGTATTTAGATATCTTAGAATATAATATAATTATAGCTAAAGTGCTAAGTCTTATATCTTATAACTTAGTATAGTATATTACTAAGAAGAGAAGCTAGTTTTACTAGTAACTATATTAATCTTTATTATAAAGTTTCTATCTCTAGATTCTATAAATTTCTATATACTCTTTTCCTAGAAAGGCGTATATTATTATTAGTCTAGTAGGTACTAGCACTATCTACCTATCTAATAAGTTTACTACTCTTAGGTAAGCTTCTATAAGTAGGTTATTTAAGTACTACCTAGAGATAAGAGACTATATTATCTATTATACTTAAAATATATTTTTACTACGCTATTAAGTTATTTAGTTTATCTAAAAGATCTACTACTTTAGTACTATTCTTCTTAGGCTAGTATTCTATATAGTTTCTTAGTACTAGTTAATATATAGAGAGAGTAATCTTACTTATATTAATATATAAGACTATCCCTCTTATCTTATATAATATATATTTACTAGGCTACTTATTCTTTTTTTTATTACTAGACTACTTACTTATAGATACTAGTTCTACTAGTTCTAAATCTAGATAAATAGTATTATCTCTAACTACTAGATAGTTTTAATACCTCTAATATAATTATAAATAGCTACTAATTATATAAAATCTATATATATCTAATATATTATATTATCTAGAATAGTTTCTTAAGAACTTATTACTCTCTTAACTACTTAAGAATATACTAGTTATAAGATAGAAGAGAGATAATATTATTAGAAGTATTACTAGCTTATTTATATATAGATAATTTAGAGTAGACTAGTTAAGTTCTTATATATACTACGTCTTAAAGTCTTAAGGTCTATACTTAGTAGTAGAAGTTAATAGTCTCTTATAACTAGTATAGTATAGCGTATATTATCTATATATTAGTAGGAATATAAATATATATAGTTAATAGAGTAAAGAGAATAAAGGCTATACTTTTATTATCTACTAAGAAATATAAATTTCTTACTTAGATATATACTTATAGGCTTACGAGTAGAATAAGACTAAGAGAAAGTATACTCTATAAAATATTAGGTATATAAGTTAATAATATAAGAGTAGAAAGATTAGCTAGTTATTATATTTCTAGTACTATAATAAGATAATATTAAAGTATATATATAGTACTACTAGTACTAGTAGTATCTAATCTAGATTAAAACTATATCTAATTACTAGACACTATATAAATAAGAGTTAGTAGCTTTTAGTAAGTACTAATCTCTAGATATATAAACTATCTTAGAGTATTATAGATTATTATCTAGCCTTAGGCTTTATATAAGATAGAATAAATAAAGTATAGATAGGCCTAATAATACTATACTTATTTAAAGCTAACTTCTAAGTACTAATATGCTTAATTTTAACTCTACCTCTTAAAATATTTAGGCACTTTAGACCTCTTTATACTCTATACTATCTAAAAATAATAGATATTAGGTATATATAGTTATATAGAATAAAATATATTTTTAGTAAAGATAATCTAACTAGCTATTTAGAAAACTTAAGAAAGTTATAATAAAAGAGTACTATTAGTATAGAAAGAGTAAGTAGCTATAGCTAGATACTATCTTTAATATAAAGTAATAGAAGTAGTTTATTAATATAGTATAATCTAAGATTAAGATAAGTTAGTAGTACCTTACTCTACTTATTAGAATAGCTAAGTATTAGAGTATATATAAGGTCTAGTACTATAAGTAGATATTAATAGACGTTAAGTACTATAATATACTAGTTACTACTACTTCTTAAAACTCTATCTAGAAGAAGGCCTAAGTTAAGCTAAATTAACTACTATTAAGAAGAATTACTAAAGAGCGTTTTCTAAGAATAACTATAAATTCTATTTACCTACTTAATCTAGAGTACCTTATAGCTTAGATAGATAAGACTAACTTTAAGAAGAGAGGCTATAAAGTATATACCTTAAAGTATAAGCTAATTACTAAATCTAATCTACTAGTTAGTTATAAGCTTAACTAATTTAGGCTTATAACTATTATATCTTAATTAGCTCTATTAGTATATATAATAATAGAACTAGAAGTACTATATTATATATATAAAGGTAAAAATAAATTTATAATAACTATAATAGCTCTATCTAATAGTTATTCTTCTTAATAATATTCTTATAGCTAGTAAGTCTTATAGCTTATAGTATTACTAGAGTATTATCTATTAGTAGTATTTTTTTAGTAGTATAGATAGATATAACTTAGATTACTAAATAGTGCTATATATATATTATTCTTATTATTATTAGAGTACCTACTTTCTATAAATTATACTAATTTATTTTACTAATATTATAGTACTCTCTACTATAACTACGTATAGTAACTATAGTATAATTAGTATTTTTTCTAGTTATATACTATCTAGCACCTTTTGCCTTACTAATATAAGTAAGTAGTTAATTATCTTTATAATATAT
This sequence comes from Drechslera avenae, assembly GCA_034640345.1. Taxonomy (NCBI): domain Eukaryota; kingdom Fungi; phylum Ascomycota; class Dothideomycetes; order Pleosporales; family Pleosporaceae; genus Drechslera; species Drechslera avenae. Next base: position 10,687 of record JAXRVH010000111.1, on the reverse strand, counting down.
AGCTTAATATATAGCTCTAAACTAAAGTTATCTATTATAGCTCTTCTTAGTCTACTATTATATTATTTAAAAAGTATTATTCTCTACTACTCTACTAGTAAACAAATAGTGTAGTCTTAATATATCTACTTTAGATAACGCTAAGATTAATAAGCTATTTAATCTTAGTAGAAATATCTACTCTATAAGTCCTATATCTTATTCTAATTAAATAATAGGTCTTATCTATAATAACCTAAGAGATAGTAAACTAAAGATCTTAGCTAAGTTATATACTAAGTAGAATAGGCCTTCTAGACTAAGCTCTTAGACGTTGCGTAACAAGAACACTTTTATAAAAGATATAGTAATCTTTAGTATTAGTAGTATCTAAAAAGATTACTTTAGAGATAGAAACTACCTAGAAATACCTATAAATTAGTAATTGTCGTCTATTAAAGTAATCTAAAGTTTCTCTAACCTAGGTAAGTAGAAAAGTAGTAGTATAGCTAGAGCTCTTCTATAGGTAATCTATTTATACTAAAGCTTCTTAACGTATAAGAGTATATTAAGGTATAAAAGATATTAAGTTAAAAAAGTAATAAAGCTTTCTAGATATTATATATCTCTATAAAGATAGTACTCTTTTATATATATATACTATACTTAAGATACTAGCGTCTTATTAAAAAGAATAGTTTATAAAAATATAGTAATATTTTAACTATTAGTATAGAACTTCTAGTAGAGCACGTCTTATATAATATTATAAAAGCAATAAATATAGTATAGATTAAGAAGATTAAGCTATATTAGAAATAAGAATATAGTATAGAGAAGCTTATATAGAAGTATAGTAAATATAGAAGGTAACTTTAAAACTAAGTAAGTATCTATAGTAAGATTCTATAATAATAATACTCTTATTTAATTATTACTCTACTTACTTTTTATACTACTACTTTTAAATTTAGCTTTACCTTTAATAAGCTAGAGCCTAGTTAGTATAGTGTTTCTTAGTAGAATACTTAAAGTATCTTTAGCGCTCTAGAGATTACTAGAAGCTTCTTAAATATAGTACTATTAGCTATATATATAAACTTAGAATAAGTATATAATAGTGTCTTTATTAAATATAAATCTATTACTAGATAACTTCTATATAGCCTCTTATATTACTCTTTATAAATGCTACTAGTATATAGTAGCTAATTTACTTATTTATATAATATATTTAGAAAATACTCTACTTCTAAGAATACTCTACTTTTAAGAGTAGACTATTCTTAGAATTAGAGTACTTCTAGAAACTCTCTCTTTCTAAAAATAGAGTAATTCTAGGAGCTAAGCTTTTTTAAGAAGAAAGAGTTTTAAGAAATAAAGTATTTCTAGTAGTAGTAGATTTACTAAAGTATAATATTTTTAGAAGTAGAGCGTTTTTAGAAGCGTAGCGTTTCTAGAAAGAGAGTATTTCTAGAAGTAGAGTATTCTTAGAAGCGAAGCGTTTCTAGAAGTAGAGTATTTATAGTAGTAGTAGGTTTTTAGAAATATCTTACTCTTAGAAACTATCTACTTAACTTAAGGCTTAATTAAAAAACTTAATTAGCTTAGTAATACTACTCTAATTAAAATAAACTCTATACTACTACTATATATACTATATACTAAGGTAAGATCTATTACTATTAGCTTAAGAAGGTTACTAAGCTTACTAAATATACGCTTATATTCGTAATTTAGAGTAGGTATAGAGAGTATATTAAGAGCTATCTAGATATAGCTAGAGTAGTAAATATATAAGTCTACCTAATTACTAATATAGTAAATAGTAATATATAGTACCTATTCTTATTAGCCTTCTATTCGCGTATCTTCTACTTCTTATACTTATCTATATTAATATTAGTAGTAGATACTTAGAGAGTAAAATAGGTAGTATTATAATAATTACTAGAGCTTTAGAAAGTAGCTTTCTATAACTCTCCTCTAATTTTATTTTATCTATCTACGCTTAATAGCTAGATTAGGTTAATTAAAATCTATTCTATATATTCTATAAAATATAATTAAACCTATTATATACTTCTACTTATAGCTACTCTTTATAAAGATCTATATTATTACTCTTATTCTCTTAACTATAGAAGCTAAGAATATTTAAAGATATAGCTATTAGCTATAAAGGCTATAAAACTTCTTAAATTATTAAGTAAATAAAAGAGTTAAGTTCTTAGCTTAGCTAACTTTCTTTAGAATATATATTAAGTATATATATAAGAAGAGCTAGAAACCTCTATTTAGAAAAGTTATAGTTATTACTAGATATATTAGATAAAAATATACTTAGAACTTATAAGAATTATATATTTTAGCCTTAAATTTAAGGCTATAAGTTAAGAAGATACTAAAGCTAAAGTATAATACTATAATAGACTATCTTCTACTAATTATTTTATATCTTTAAAATATCTCTTATTACTAATATTTTATTTATATAATATTCTTCTATAAAGCCTTAACTAGCCTATTAATAAATTTATTTATAGTAATACTAGCTATATTCTAGCTATAAGAAAGAGGTCTATATTTCTCTAAATTATTCTATATATTAATATAGAGTTCCTTAAAATTATAGTAAAGTAAGATTCTTATAAATCTAAACCTAAGATAATCTATACCTAAATAATATCTAAAGGTTTTAGTATAGTAATACTATCTAAATAAGCTTTATATTCTAGAATTGTCGCTAGCAAAGCTATTTAGGCTAAGGTAATAGCTAAGGTCTATCTAGCTCTATCTATAGTAAAATAATCTTAAGAACTTTTCTATATCTTTTAGAAGAAAGTAGTTACTAAGCTAAATAATAGTTAGTATATACTTCTAAATTTTAGAGTAAATATTATCTAGTTAGCGCGTACGTTAAGCGTAAAGAGACTATAGAGATCTATTCTACTATATAGGCTTATACTCTAATAGTAGAGTAGAGATAGATAGTAATAGTAATATTAAAAAAGAACTTATATAGAAAGGTAAAAAGAATAGGTTTAAAATATATATAGAAGTACCTACTTAGCTATCTAAGTTATTAGCTATAGAAATATTTAGCGTCTTATTTCTATCTATTTCTAGTTAGAAGCTACTAGTAGAAAGAAAAGTAGTAGATAGTTAGTTATTAATAATAGTTAGATATAATAGACGCTTAGATTATATAGCTTATATAGAGAAATTTAAGTAGTAATTAAAAGATAGCCTATATAGCAGAAGCTTTAGTAATATATATTCTAGATACTTAGATTCTACTCTTATAAGTAGGTATAGAAAAGCTTTTACTATTAAGATAAACTACTAAAAGTTAGTAGAATCTTAGTTAAAGTACTTATTATACCTCTTCTTCTCTTATTCTAGCCTAGGTCTAATCTAGAAGTAGCTTATTATTAGTATACTTCTATCTTTTATTAGAAATAGTATTACTATTAGTACTAAACTTATAAGGTATATAGAACGTATAATATTCTAGAGTAGTAGATTTTAAATTTATAGTATAAATATAAAATAATAGTAAGATATTTCTTTTATAGATTAGAAAGCTTATACTAGTATTATACTCTTATCTCTACTAGCTTAATTTATAGTATTATACTAAGTTAGATATTTATAATAGCAGCGCTAAAGTTCTAGTATACTATAATACTAAGATAGCTAGAAGTAAGCATTATAGTATAGTATAATACTAGAAATATATAGAGGCTTTTATATTCTAATATAAAGCTAAAATAACTATAAATAATTAGCACTTTCTTATATCTTAGTAAGTTTATAGGGCAATTCTTAACCTATAATACTACGCCTAATTCTTTTAATACCTAGCCTTCTAGTACTCTTTTTAAGTACTTACGCAAAGCCTATTATAGACTCTCTTCTCTTACTTAATAATTTAGAAGGTATAAATATATACTAAGGTAGTATTAGAATATCTATATATACTAGAAGTAAGTATAAGAGTTATAGTATTATATCTATTATATTATATAAGCTAGCTAACTAAGAATTAGAAGATTCTACTATATATAGGTATACTAAGGTATATTATATAATAGTAAGTAAGCGAGTATCTAATAAGTAGTATAGAAGAAAGTTTATAGCGCGTAGATATATAGAAGTAGAAGCGTAGCTATATAAAGTATAAAGAGACTAGTAGTAAGTTATAAGTATATAGAAGAAGAACTATTATAAGCTAGAATAAATCTTTATTTAAGAATATATCTAGATATTATAGTAAATATAGTAAAATAAATATTATATAAGAAGTACTTAAGAGAGAGAATAGTATAGAGCTAAGTTAAGATAAATTATATTACTATATTCTAATATTTTACTATTCTACTATTCTACTATAGTAGCTACCTTTTATAGCACTAGGTAGAGTCTATTTATATAGAGAATTTCTAATATATATATATATATACAAAGAGGTAAAGGTTAGTACTATAACCTACTTACTTACTAATCTTAGTACTAAGCCTAACTATAAATTTTAGACTATAGCTAATTAGTATAATTCTAATATAAGTTAACTTATAGGTTTCTACCTATATATAAGCGTAGGTTACTATATATAATAAATCTAGCGTAATTTATAAAGACTTATAGCTATAATTTTAAGTTTCTATAACTAGCCTATACTTATCTAACTATAAGTCTCTAAAGATACCTACTAACTAGAGACCTAATAAGCCTCTCTAAGATTTTATTAAAGATAATAGCTATTCTTGCTAGATAGAGTAGTAGAAGAGATATAAAGATATAGTATTTAATATTAAGAACTATATTAGAGAATAGACTATAAGAAATAATTAGCGTAATCTATATAAAATTAAGAGAAGCTTAGAGGTATAAAGATAGCTATTATTAAAACTAGTAGAGTAAGAAAATTAGATTATAGAAAAGCTTAAAAAGTATATATTCTCTATTAAATATCTTAAGCGCTTAAAGATAGATATAGTTTAAGTAATATAAAAGACCTAGAACTAAAGTAGTAGATTAATAGCTAAATAATAATTTCTATACTTATTACTATAATCTAAATAAAAGCGTATTATAACTTAACTTTCTATAAATAAATCTAAATATTAAATACTTTAGACTCTATTCTCTATAGTCCTAATTCTTCTTCTTTAACTTTAGTTAGTCTCTATACGCAAAGATAATCTATAGTATATTATAATAGATTTAGTATAGTAAAAGAGCTATACTAATTAAGTATAGAATAAGTTTTCTAGTACTATAAGCGTAGCTACACTTAAATAGATTATCTATAAAAAGATAGCTCTAGCTTAATTTAGTAGACTTACTTAGTATAAATTTAAGGCTTATATAATACTATAGAGGCGGCTAGAAGCCTTAGTAATATAAGTAAAATTTTAGCCTACGCCTCTAATAGATATTAGCTATATCCTACTATATAATATAATATCTTCTTATAATCTTTCTTCTACTAAGACTTAAAGTCTATAAATAATTTCTATATCTTTAGAGTATTCTTCTATTATAGTAAGTAGAGAAGATACTACTAAGATCTATACTACCTTAGCTCTTATTTAATTACTTATAGTATATTTTAAGAATAATTTTTTATTAGTCTTTATATCTATTACTATAACTAGTTAGTTTAACTTAATTCTATAACTTAGAGATATTATAGACTTATATAAGTACTCTATCTAATTATCTAGCTTTCTAAGAGTAACTAATACTCTTACTACTAATAGTTTCTACTCTTTAGTAGTTATAGTTCCTTACTTAGTAGAATATACTTACTAATATTAATTAAAAGCTTATTATATTAGCTATATATTTAGTAGATATAGTAATTAATTAAAGGCTTCTAAATATATAACTATAATAGAGAAGAAGAGAAGAATTATACTAAACTAGTAATCTAAGCTAGGCTAGGCTATATATATATATAACCTTATATAAGCTATTCTAACTTATACTAGAGTAGCTCTAGTTAGAGCCTTTAACTATTATAACTTATTATATAGCTCTTTTCTACACTTTTCTCTATAACCTAATAGGCTAGTAGCACTAACTACTATATACTTAATTAAAAAGTAATTTTAATTATTAATTAATAAAGAATATAAGTAATTAGTTAAATAGACTAGCGTAATAGATATAGAAAGAGTATCTATTACTTACTATACTAGTCTAAGTCCTTTACTAGCTAAATAGTACTAGAAGCTATATCTTACTATAACCTAAAGATACCTACTTAGAGTATAAAAGCTATAGAGAGTATAGAAATAGCTATTATAAATAGAGCTTTATATATTAGTATTCTATAGTTTTTATCTTTTAAACTTAATATAGCGGAGAAAGAAACACTAGGCTTAGTAGATATAAAGAAATTTTAGGTTAAATTAGTTCTATTATTTTATAATAGTAAAAGAAAATAGAGAGATAGGCTAGTTAGAAATAAAGAGAGTTATAAATATATTATATTTATTATAATATTATAGATAATAAGTAGATACCTCTTCTAAGCGAAAGATATAATATTAGTAGCTAATAGTCGTATAGAGTAAAGGTTAATAATTAGTATAGAGTATATAGATTACGTAATTAATATTACGCTAAGACTAACTATTAGACGCTAGTATATAATAGTAGTATCTAAGTAATAGTAGCTATTAAAGATATTAGGCTAGATAAGAATAATATTATAATAGTAGTAATAGTAATAGATAAAGTAATAAGTATATAGTTATAGAGAATTCTCTTTATACGCTTATTATAGTTAACTTTAAATAGTTTATCTCTTACCTAGATTAATACTAGTTATTCTATTACTTATATAGAATTAGATTATTCTTCTAAAATACCTACTATTCTACCTAGTCGCTAGATAACCTACGTAGAATAAATAATATTAGTCTTACCTACCTTAGTATAGACTAGAATAGAGTAGTATATCCTCTCTATATAATACTTTAACTACCTATAGACTTTATAGAAGGTATTTAATAAATAGGTTATCTAATTAAGATTAATAAGAATATCTATTAACTAACACTCTATATTAATAAACCTAGAGCCTAGCTAGATAAAGCCTCTAGATAATAATATACTAGACTATAAAGATACTAACTCTAAGATAGAGATACTACTCTTAGTAGAGATAGTTAGAGATCTTAGATAATAGGCGAATACTTAAGTAAGATAGATAATAGCTATAATAGAGACTATTAACTAGCTAATAGCTTAGCTAATAGCTATACTAAATAAGTAGACCTAAGTGCTACCTAAGCCTAAGATAGCTATACTAGAGAAATATAAAGATAGAAGGTTAGAACTCTATATATTTCTTACTAATATTAACTTATACTATAAGTATAATAAAGTACCTAATAACTAGAAAAACATTCTAATAGTAAGTATTTATATAAAAGAGAAAGTAGTAAGCTAGATATAGCTATATATTAAGAATTACCTCTATAGCCTTACTATAGAAGAAGAAAAGAAAGAAATCTAAAACCTATTTATAAGCTAGATTAACTTTAAGAATAAGATAGAATATATTTTTAGTAAAGTAGATATAGAAAACTAAGTAAAGAAAGTAATAACTTACTTAAAGTAAACTAAGTTAGTATTAGCCTATATAGCTAAGTTTAAATAGCTATAGTTATAGATTAACTAGAATAATACTATACTCTAAATAGTATTTAAGAATAGTTTAAAGAAAATAATTAAGGATAGCCTTATATACTATAATAAACTAGAAGATCTATATATACTAATAGAACTAGCTACCTAAATTAATAATTACCTATAAGAAAGAGTAGAGTAATAGTTATAGAGTACGCTAACTATTACTAATACTAAAAGGCACTAATAATATATTTAGATTAATTAGAAAGAAGACGTTATTATAATAGATAAAGTATAGTAAGAATCTAAAGATTAATACCTTTAGAAAGAACTAAGTAATAGTCTTTCTTAGAAAGAATATAAGAGGTATTATAATAGTAAGGTATACCTCTAATATAGTAAAGTAGAATACTTCTATAGAGATTACTCTAAGAATAAAACTAGAAAATAAGAAGCTATTAGGATTAGAATAATTAGATAGAGTACGTCTTATCTAGGTCCTATACTATTATAGAATAATAACATTAGTAATATAAGGTTATATAAAGAGGCTTAATTATTAGACTATAAGACCTATAAGATTATACCTCTAGTACTAGAAGCTAGAGAGATAGTAAATTATAATAATATAAGACTAGTAGACTAGAAAGTTATAGGTACTAAAGTAATTTAATAGTTAGTAGATAAAGAATACTAGATATATAGAAATAAAGAATATATAGTAAAAGATTATAATAAGAAGAATTTATATATTACTAATACTAGCTTAAGAGCTAAGAAAATTATATACTAGGCTATATATAAGTAACTATACTTTAAGAACTAAGAGGCGTAGAGTAAGAAATCTATACTCTTCTACGTACTAAAATAGAAGACTAAAGAATACTAAGCTAGGTACTAGACTAAGTATAAGCTATAATATAGGTTCTATAAAAGATAATATAAAACTACTAGATAGCAAAGAAATAATAAGTAGTATAAGATTCTTACTAATAAAAAGTATTATATAGAGAATTACTCTATATATAAGAAGTCTAGATCTTAGAAAAACTAGAAGACTACTTTATAAGAAGAACTAATATCTTATAAATATATTTATTAGTTATTCTACTATAAGAATTATTATAAGATATACTACAACGCTAAGTATAGTATAGGCTACTTTCTAAGAAAATATTCTAGAAACTAAGGCTAGTTAAAAAACTAGAATACTACTAGAGATAAAGTTATACTAGTATAGGTAGTTCTAAAATAACTCTTTATAATATATAGAACCTAGAACTATAAAGTCTTAGATTAAGAGTAGAGGTTAGCGTATATAGATATAGAATTATAGTAACTATAGATAGTAGTACTATATAGATAGTAATCTTACTCTAAGTAATAGAGAAGTATAATATACTATACTAGGTTAAGAACTAACTAGTATAAGTAGTATTAGCTAATAATAACTCTATAGTATATAAGAGTAGTATAATAAGACTAGAGACCTAACTAGTATTACTAGATATAGTAGAGATAAGAGACTAGATAATAATTAATATTATAGATTTTAGAGAAGAAGATATATTAATTAGCTATAATTAGTTAATTAAGTGCGATATAGTCGCCCTATCTAAAAATAATACTAAGTTAGCTACTAAGTTACCTACTAAGCCTACTCTGCGCTACGCGCGTAATTACAATTAGGATTACTATTACTATTACTATTACTAAATTACTATATAAGTGCTAATATTATAATATTAGTATATTAAATAATTATAGGTAGTATAAGCTTGATTATAGTACTACTATATAAATAAACGTCTAATAGAACGCTTAAGTCTACCTACGTAATATAATATAACTAATTCTTCTTCTTCTTCTCCTCTCTACTACTAGCCTATAATACCTATAGTACTTATAATACCCTCACTCGCTCTAGATACCTAATATATATTAGTCTAACTTATAATACTACTAAATAACTTACTAACTAGAATATAATTAATTATAATCTACTAAGTATATTATAATAGCTTCTTACTACCTATATATAGAATATTATATATCGCTTCTAATTATTTTAGAGCTATAAGAAAGGCCTTCTCCTTTATAGATAGATTATAGTTAATCCCCTTACTAAGCTTCTTATTAACCTTCTTACTAGCCTTCTTATAGAGGGCGTCTATATTCTTTTATAATAGATAGGACTTATTATTCTTAGATATATCTATACTAGTTAGAGCTTATTATAATATAGATATATACGTACTTACTCTTATCTCTAAGATATACTCTCTATAGTCTTAACTACTATTAGTTTTTAACTTCTTTAATAGGCTAATTAGACTAGACCTTAGCCTTCTTTCTAGCTACTATTAGCTTAGGAGTATTATTAATCCTAGCTTTAAGCTAGGCCTTAATACTCGCGCTAAGACTAGTAGGCAAAGACGCCTATAGGTTATCTATATCTATATCTATATCTATATCTAGTTTATTATCTAATTACTTAATAACATATAAGTTTAAAGAGTTTATATACTTAAAGAGATACCTTTAGTATTTTATATACTAAGTATAGCCCTTTAGTACTATATAATCTTTAACTATATAACTATATAATATTAGCTATCTCTATCTAATTAGATTATCTATTACGTAACTATTTAAATCTTCTATCGCGCTCTAATCCTATCTAATTTCCCTTATATTATATACCTATAGATATCTTATCGTCGCTATAAGACTCTTAATCTCCTCTAGTTAATTAAGTATAATCTAGCTATTACCTAACTAAAAAAGAAAATACTTAGCTAAGAGCCTACGCGTAGAGTTACTAGAGTATAAAAGAAGATATACCTAATAGTCTAGAGCTTACCTAGTAATAGAAGAATTAGTAAGATCTTATCTTATAAGATTATAAGAATCTATAAGAAGAACTCTTAGAGAGTAGAAGTTATTTAGATATAGTAGGTTGCAACTATAAAGAAAGAACTAGTACTACTAAATATACTATAAGAGTATAATATAAATAAGTTTAGAGAACTATTTAAGAAAATAGAAGCTACTAAGT
>JAXRVH010000110.1:0-17988 GCA_034640345.1 Drechslera avenae | reverse complement strand
ATTCTTTAAGTATCTCTCTACTATACTCTATCTAGTCTATACTACTTTTACTAGTAGTAGTATCTAGTTATTCTAACTAATCTTTAGTTAGGCTAAAACTAATTTCTATATATTCTATATAAGTCTTTATAGATATTACCTAGCTTCTTACTAAGTCTTCTTTATTCTTATCTACTTCTTTATAGTAGTAGAATATTAGTTTTAGAACTTAGATAATATACTTCTATAAATATTTATCTTCTATATCTTTAGATAGATTCTATTCTCTTCTTAAGAGCGTATTAGCTTTTATATTCTATTTACCTAGCTAATATAGAATTTCTGTATTAAATTAGCTTAATAATATAGCCTAGTAGATCTAATATTTATTTAGTATCTTTAGCTTTATAAAGTACTCTAAGTTCTTATAATTAGTAATTACCTTAAAGCTCTTTACTAAGTAAAGTTTAGTATTCTATTCTTTAAGATAGCGTACTATAGCTAGTAGTTTCTTATTATAGATCTTATAGTTATACTTATAAGTATTATTCTTCTTTAAGAAGTATATATAAGTACGTAGTATCTCTTTATTATTATATTAGAAGAGTACTCCTTCTATTATATACTTAGAAGAGTTATACTCTAAAACTATATCTCTCTTAGAATTAAAGATACTAAGATTTAATTTAGTAATAAAGATCTCTTTAAGCTTATTAAATACTACTTATTCTTAATCTCTTTAGATAAAGCTTATATTACCTATTAGGTAAGTTAGAGGAGTAGTAATTTTAGTAAAGTTTCTAATAAATCTTTAGTAGAAGTTAGTAAATCTAAGAAATAATTAAATACTCTTTACTATCTTAGTTACTTTCTAATCTTTAATTACCTTAACCTTATCTAGGTCTATCTAAATACCTTTCTCTATATTAATCATAAAGCCTAGATACTTAGTAGTCTTTACTTTAAACTTATACTTCTTAATATCTACTTATAGTTCTACCTTTTAGAGTTTACTAAGAATCTTTTATATATAGTCTTAGTACTATTATAAGCTACTATCTATATAGATTAATATATTATTAAGATAGACTAAGTAGAATTTATCTAGGTATTCTCTTAAGATCTAGTTAATATATTATTAGAAGGTGCTTAGAGAGTTTACTAGAGAAGATTAAGAGGCTTATAGTAATAATAAGATATCTATAGGTATATAATATAAGAGAAATTAGATAGGATTAGAGCGTAATAGAAGATTTAAATAGTTATATAATAGATAATCTAATTAGATAGAGATAGCTAATATTATATAATTATATAGTTAAAGATTATATAGTACTAAAGAGCTATACTTAGTATATAAAATACTAGAGGTATCTCTTTAAGTATATAAACTCTTTAAACTTATATATTATTAAGTAATTAGATAATAAACTAGATATAGATAAAGATATAGATATAGATAACTCTTTACCTACTAGTCTTAGCGTAAGTACTAAGGCCTAGCTTAAAGCTAGGATTAATAACACTCCTAAGCTAATAGTAGCTAGAAAGAAGGCTAAGGTCTAGCCTAATTAGCCTATTAAAGAAGTTAAAAACTAATAGTAGTTAAGACTATAGAGAGTATATCTTAGAGATAAGAGTAAGTATATATATATCTATATTATAATAAGCTCTAACTAGTATAGATATATCTAAGAATAATAAGTTCTACCTATTATAAAAGAATATAGACGCCCTCTATAAGAAGACTAGTAAGAAGGTTAATAAGAAGCTTAGTAAGAGGATTAACTATAATCTATCTATAAAGAAGAAGGCCTTTCTTATAGCTCTAAAATAATTAGAAGCGATACGTAATATTCTATATATAGGTAGTAAGAAGCTATTATAATATACTTAGTAGATTATAATTAATTATATTTTAGTTAGTAAGTTATTTAGTAGTATTATAAGTTAGACTAATATATATTAGGTATCTAGAGTAAGTAAGAGTATTATAAGTACTATAGGTATTATAGGCTAGTAATAGAGAGAAGAAGAAGAAGAAGGATTAGTTATATTATATCGCGTAGGTAGACTTAAGCGTTCTATTAGATATTTATTTACGTAGTAGCGCTATAATTAAGCTTATACTACCTATAATTATTTAATATACTAATATTATAATATTAGTACTTATATAGTAATTTAGTAATAGTAATAGTAATAGTAATCCTAATTATAATTACGCGCGCAGCGTAGAGTAGGCTTAGTAGGTAACTTAGTAGCTAACTTAGTATTATTTTTAGATAGAGCGACTATATCGTAATAGCTAGGTAGTAACTAGCCTAGAGTATCTAGATCTAGCGCTAAACTACTTTAGAATAAAAAACTTAAGAAAGATAATATATTACTATAGAAGTAGCTATTATATATATTAGTAGCTATAGAAGTTTTAGAAAATAGTATAAGTTAGTAATAAATTCTATCTATAAGTAGAGAGTATATATCTAACCTCTATTATAGCTTAGTATCTAGATAAGGTATTAGTAGTAGCTCTAATAGATACTTACTTTTATATACTATCTACCTTAGATAATTCTTTAGTATTCTATTATTATCTATTCTATACTTAGTATTTTAATCTAAACTCTACATAGCTATTATTAATATTATAGATAGATTATAATTTAACTATATATTTCTTACTACCTTTAACTTCTTTATATAATTTCTTTAATATAAGTAGTAGTCTAGATATAGGTAGTATCTATAAAAATAAGATAGAGTTAGAAAATAGTTAGAAGTATAGTTCTCTAAATTTATTACTAGATATAACTAGAATAGTAGATACTCTATTTAAAGAGTTTAATATATTAGAGATAAAATAAATAAGAAGAATAGATCTAATAAACTATATAAATATATCTTTATATTACGTAGTCTTAAGCTATTAGATATAATATCTAGCGCCTATATATTACCTAAGAAGAAGAAATTATAAAATACGTTAGAAGTATAATTAGAGATATTTATAATCTAGACTATATTATAGACTATTAGAATATTACTTTTTACTACTCTAAGTAACTCTCTATAATACTATATCTATAAAGCTACTCTAGAAGCCTTCTTTTCTCTTATCTCTTCTATATTTAATAATATTTTACTAAAGCTTTAGCGTCTAGAAGACGCTACTAATACTTCTTATTTTATAAGTACTAAAAGTAGATAAAGAAGCTACTATCTCTTATTTTCTATATTAAGAATTAAATAAATTTTAAAAGCTACCTAATTTATCTTCTATAGGTTTAATAGCTTTTTATAGAGAAGCTCTTTTAATTACTTATTATACTCTTCTAATATCTTCTCTTAGAAGATATTTCTATAAAAAGCTTTATAGCTAACTAAGCGTATAGGTACTATCTTTTTTAAAGTATATATTCTTCTTAGGAATATCTAACCTATAAGTTAGGTATACTCTCTTCTCTTTCTTATTAAACTACTTCGTAATATAAGGCTTATAGAATAGATAGCCTATATACTAAGCTTAGGTTAAATATAAATATTATAGTTACTTACTATAAGATAGATATACGCGTTTATAGCTTAATAAGCCTTCTAAGATATAGATAGAGTATATAGTTCTATAATACTCTATAGCGCTAGAAATCTATAGGTATTCTCTTCTCTTATATACTAATAGGTTTATTAAGAATATAGATAGTTTTATCCTATAGTTAGTAGTAGCGTAAACTAGATTAATTATAGTATAACTAAGAGCGCTCTTAAGATAGAGAAGTCTATCTAGAATATACTAAATAATATATCTACTATAGTATAGCTTATAGAGTTAGTAAATATATCTTTTTATTTCTATAGATACTTACGTAACTATAGAATAGAAGAAAGTATATCTTACTATTAGCTTTAAGTGGCTTATTATATCTAGAATAAGAGAAAGATAATCTAGACTCTATAATTAATATAGTTTATAAGCGAGTCGCTTATCTAAGTAAGTTACTTACTTTCTACTAGCGCGCTAACGCTAATACTATAATATATAATAACTTAATAATACAATAGTTAAACTATCTATATTAAATCTAACCTTTAACTTACTCTTTTTAATATTTAATTATAATATATTAAAAGCTAAAGATATACTACCTCTATCTATAATATACTATAAAGAACCTTATCTAACTAATATACTAGAAAGCGCTCTTAACGCAATTATAAAGTAAACTTAAAGTAACTAAATAAGCTAGAAGAGGAGGCTATAGTTAAGTATATTCTTAAAGAGTCTACGTAAGGATTTATACCTATAAAGGCTAATATTTAAGAAATAGCTAATAAACTCTTATATAAGCGCGCTAGTAACTCTATTAGTAAGAACTAGGTTAATAACTTTATTAAGAGGACTCTAGAGCTCTATACGCGCTAGAGCTATCCTTATAATTACTAGTAAGCTACCTATAAGAACCTAGTAGCTATCTAGCGCTAGTTTAACCTAGTTAAGTCTATAAAGGAGAGGTAGAGGATTATAGATAATAATATCTATAACTTTAATAAAACTAGCTTTATAATAGGTAAGATTTTATTATAAATAATTATTATAGCCTTAGAGAGATATAGAAAAAAGAAGTAGATATAACTAGATAACTATAAGTAGATTACTATAATCTAAAATATAAGCGTATTAGGTTACTAGATATCTCTCTTTATTATCTTTATAGATAAGGTGCTTATTAATATCTAGTTTAAAAATTTACCTTCTAATTAGATTCTTAAGGTTAGCTCTAATAGCTAGATAAATAACTAGCTTAGGCTTACCTAGTTAAATTACTTTAAGAAGTATATAAGACGCTATACTATTAGTAGATACTAACTACTAATTATTAATAGCTATAAGAGCTATTACTTAATTAATTTTTAAGATTACTATAAGAAAAGAAATATTATTCTTCTCTATATACCTATCTACTCTTTATATCTTTTATAGCCTCTTAATATTACTTACTTTTTACTATTAAAGCGTATATATAGTAATATAATCTTAGACTTAGTATATAACTATACCTACTATATTAGTAAGAAGACCTTCCTACTAGCCTTTAAAGTAGCTTTTAAGTAGACTTTTATAAAAGAGAATATATAGGTAGGCTTTAGAGGTACTAGTCTAGTTCTATATAACCTATAGGCTATACTATTAAAGCTTAATATAGTATTATAGACGCTAACCTAATTACTATAATAGATAGACGCCTAGAAGATAAAGATACTATATAACGTCTATAAAGTTAAGGCTTAAAGTACTCTTATTTAATAGAGAGTAAGAAATTACTCTAGATCTTCTATAAGTACTCTTTAAGAGGCTCTTAATATAGTAAATAAGTATAAGAGCTATAAGTAATAATATATATAGATAGAGAAGATCTTTACTATAGATAAGGTATAAGAAG
This sequence comes from Drechslera avenae, assembly GCA_034640345.1. Lineage (NCBI taxonomy): Eukaryota > Fungi > Ascomycota > Dothideomycetes > Pleosporales > Pleosporaceae > Drechslera > Drechslera avenae. The sequence goes on along the minus strand of JAXRVH010000110.1, from coordinate 12,568 downwards.
TATTAGCTAAATAGGTAGATAGTAGTTATAGTAATAGTAAGAGTACGTTAAAAAGAGTATAAAAAGAGAGGTAGTATAAGCGTTATAAGTAGACTAGATATAACGCTTATACCTACGTAGTTAAGATAGATAGTATAAGTAATAGTAGTAATTCTAATAATTAATTTAGTATATTATAATAGTTTATTAACTATAATTAAGGTGCGTAATAATATTTTAACGTTAGCGCGCTAATAGAAAGTAAGTAACTTACTTAGATAAGCGACTTACTTATAAACTATATTATCTTATATAAACTTAGCTAAATATACTTCTATTATAGTAATAAGTAATATAGTAGATAGGTATACTTTTAGTATAGTTACTAATAGGCTTAGTTAGTAATTAAGAGCTAGCTATTACTAAATAGCCTCTACTAATTAGCTTATTCTTTTTCTCTTCTTACGCTAGTTTCTAGTTATATCTCTAGGATTACGCCTATAGGTACTTAGCTTTAGCTTCTTTCTCTTAATAGTTTCTAGCCTTATCTCTCTATAATTATACTCTTTAATATTTAAGTTTAGCTTTATCTTTTTATTAAACGTTTTAAGCTTTAACTAGTATTTAGTAGAATTAGATAGTCTAATAGTTATATATAAGAAAGTAGTTAGTCTCTAAGATATACTATCTATAGTCTTAACTACTATTAGTTTTCAACTTCTTTAATAAGCTAATTAGGCTAGACCTTAGCCTTCTTTCTAGCTACTATTAGCTTAGGAGTGTTGTTAATCCTAGCTTTAAGCTAGGCCTTAGTGCTTACGCTAAGACTAGTAGGCAAAGAGTTATCTATATCTATATCTATATCTATGTTTAGTTTATTATCTAATTACTTAATAATATATAAGTTTAAAGAGTTTATATACTTAAAGAGATTCCTCTAGTATTTTATATACTAAGTATAGCCCTTTAGTACTATATAATCTTTAACTATATAACTATATAATATTAGCTATCTCTATCTAATTAGATTATCTATTACGTAACTATTTAAATCTTCTATTACGCTCTAATCCTATCTAATTTCTCTTATATTATATACCTATAGATATCTTATCGTCGCTATAAGGCTCTTAATCTCCTCTAAGAAAGTAGTTATAATATAGAGCTATTAGCTATAACTAGTTAGCTACTAATTAGGTAGAGAAATTTTAGAATAGATTATCTATTAGTAACTTTATAGTCTTAGCAATATTATTATTAAGTAGAGGTAAAGTAGTATTATAGACTAATATATATTAGTTCTTTATAATTACTACTATAGAATATCTTACTATATTAGCTATAGTTATATTATAGGCTCTCTAGATTCTTAGTACTATTACTAAGTTAACTAGAGCGCTAAAGTCTTTAGCGCTCTATATAAGAGTAATAACTAATTAATAACTAATATTATAATATAGTATAGTATATAGATATATTAATATTATAAGTATATATAGTATAGCGCTAGTATATTATACTATAATAGGCTAGCGCCTAGTTAGTATATACTTAATAATATCTTAGTTACCTAGATAAGCGTATAGTATATAGCTATATATATTTAATTATCGCTTAGACTAATAAGCCTCTAAATTATTAGTAAAGAGTTATTCTAAGCTATACTCTAAATAACTCTTAGCTATCTAGTAGTCTATAGTTTTCTTCTCTATTAAATATAACTCTAGTATATCTATATAATTACTTTTTAAGCGTAGCCTCTTATATTTTATATTTAATCCTAATTAGTAGAGCCTTTCTATAAGACTCTATTAACTTATAGCGTATTAAGCTTCTTAACTACCTTTTTATTATATATAAGTAGGTTAATCTACTATATAGAATTAGTATTATTCTAATTATATAAAAGGCTCTTAGATAATAAATAGATATAAGCTATTATAAGATTACTAGCCTAGACTATAGCTTTATAAGATACTTAGTAGAATACGCTACTAGCCTTATAAGATACCTAGAGTAAATAGATATTAGGCTATTAGTAGACTCTAGTATATATACTAAATACTATTTAGAAAAGCTTTATAAGATACCTTAATAGTATAGAGGTATAGATTCTACTATACGTAAGAAGCTTTATAAGAAGTAAGTAAGTAGTAGTTAAAGCTCTATTAGTCTTTAAAGAATTAAAGAATAGGTAATAACTCTATACTATAGCTAAATTATAGCTATAGAGCGAGCGTTATTAGAAGTTCTATTAGTTCTCTATAAGAATAAGGTATAGGCTATAATACTTAACTAAAGTACTAGCTAAAAGATAATTATAAGTATAAGAAACCTTAGTTCTAAAAGTTATAATTTATAATAACTACTAAAAGTTATTTAGAAAGTCTTACTACTAAGAGTAAGTAAGAGATAGTTCTACTAGTTCTTACTATAGAGAAGTAGACTATAGAGAAGCTCTACTAGTTCTTACTATAGAGAAGTAGGCTATAATATAGAAGCTTATAAGAAGCTCTCTATAAATTAGAATAGAAGCTAATTATCTAAACTTTAATATAGATAAGCTAACTATATACGCCTTAGTAAAATACCTAGCTAGAGTACCTAATAGTAAGATATAAGAGAATATTATCTAAATACTTAAGAGTAATAGATAGAAAGATACTATAATTCTCTCTATAATTAGTAAAGTCTCTAGAAGAACTAAGAGTATAGCTAAGATAAAGAGTTTACTAAGAAGTCTACTAAAAGTTCTTTAAGATTCTATAGTAGCTATAATAGCCTAATTAGTCTAACTATTATTACCTATTACTATAAGGCTAGAAGTAATAGAATAGTAAAGTCCTTAGCTATTAGTTCTACTATATATACCTAAGAGCTAATTAGACTAGAAAATACTATAAGTACGTATAGAGATATATATAAGAATAAAATACTCTTACCTAGAGCTATTTAATAGAAATAGGTCTAAATACTCTATATTTAGATATAAGGCGAAGGCGAAACTAGATAATAACTATAAAGAAATCTTAGATAAGATAAAGATCGCGTATATAGTAAGCTACTACTCTAAATAAGTATTAGACGTTATCCTTCTCTAGATAGAATAGAACTAAGAATACTATTTAGTTAAAGACCTATAGTATTTTCTTAACTAGTAATATAATAACTTATATCTTAAAGCTAAAGTACTTAATTAACTCTTAAATCTATAGTAAGAAAAGAAAGCTATTCGCAATTATTATATAGAGTTTAATTAGTTAGAACTATAATTAGGTATATATATAGGTAATATCTAAAAGAAGAGTATATTTTCTAGAAGTCTTTATATAGAGATCTAGAAGGCCCTAATACTAGTAAATAAAGACTTATTATTTAAGTAGTTTATAAGAGAAGCTACTTAAGTATCTAATAATCTATACTAAGTAAGCTTAGCTATATATAACTAAAGAGACTTTAGTTTATAAGAGAGATATAGGTATATAACTTACTATTAGAAAAGTACTAGAATACTCTCGCCTTCTAAAAGAATAGACTAGAAACTAATAAAGGTTAGTAGATTAGGTACTAGAGATTTTAAACTAAACTCTAATTAGATAGAGTATTATACTTATAATAAGAAAGGTTATATAGTAAAATACTATAGAAAGAGTACTAAGCTAAAGAGTACTAAGATTAGCTAAGTAGCTTAGAAGAAGTTATCTTTAGGCTATAAATATTATTCTAAAGATAAGGATAGAGATAAGTTAGATAACTTAAAAAAAGAGTAGCTCTAAACTAAAGTCTTAGTTTAGAGCCTCTAAAGATAGATTAGTAGATAAGTAGCGAATAGAACTAGTTCTAGTAAAAGTATATAAGTACCTCTTCTCTAATAGTATATCTAATTATAAACTCTATCTATAACGCTTTAGTATTAATTAATAGTAGTTATCTATACTATATACTAGTTAGTAAGAAGTTTACTTACTAAAGCTACCTAGAGTACTATATAATAACCTCTTAGATAATAGAGAGAATTAATAGTAAACTCTTAGAGATTAAGAAAATCTCTAAGTTTAAATTTAATATATATAGCTACTAAGAGGTCGCTTATATATATATATTAAATAATATAAATAAAGATATTATTCTAGAAAAAGAATAGATAGACTATTAGAATATTATAATTACTCTAGTAAAAAGAAGTTTATATATATACTTAAAAGGTATTTAGATAAGATATAATAAAGGTATTATAAATAGGAAAATAATATACTAAGTAAGTGTAGTAATATTTATAGGCTATATAAGAAGATCTTAGAACCTAAAGAAAGAAGTAAAAGTATTTACTACTTCTATTATAAATATTAATAAAGCGCTAGCGCCTAAGAAAATAGTAGATATTAAGTTACTATTACTAAAGTACTATTAGAGCTACTATAAGCTCTTTAATCTAAAAGAAGTATCTAAGCTCTCTCTATATAGAGAACCTAGAGTAGACTATAGAATTAAGTTAGAGTTAAAAGATAGTTAGTAACCTTAACTACTATAGAGTTCTCTATATAGTATATCTAAGAGTAAACTATTAGTACTCTAAAAGAAGCTTATATTACTTCTTAAGAAAGAGTTTATTTACGTAAGTAGTTTACTAGTATCTTTACTAGTTCTATTTATAAAGAAGCTAGAAGAAAGTCTCTAATTATATATTAACTACTAGGCGCTTAATACTATTATAAGAAAAAATAGATACCTATTACTACTTATCTAAGAGACACTTAATAACTTAAGTAAAGCTAAATAGTTTACTAAGCTAGATATAATTATAGCCTTCTATAAGATCTATATAGCTATAGATAATAAGTAGAAAATAGCTTTCTAAACGTATTTTAGCCTTTTTAAATAGTTAGTTACTCTCTTTAGTATAGTAAACTCTCTAAGCACCTTCTAATAATATATTAATTAGACCTTAAGAGAATATCTAGATAAATTCTACTTAGTCTACCTTAATAATATATTAATCTATATAGATAGTAGCTTATAATAGTACTAAAACTATATATAAAAGGTTCTTAGTAAGCTCTAAGAAGTAGAACTATAAGTAGATATTAAGAAGTATAAGTTTAAAGTAAAAACTACTAAGTATCTAGGCTTTATTATTAATATAGAGAAAGGTATTTAGATAGACTTAGATAAGGTTAAGGTAATTAGAGATTAGAAAGTACCTAAGATAGTAAAAGATATTTAGTTATTTCTTAGATTTATAAACTTCTACTAAAGGTTTATTAGAGACTTTACTAGAATTACTACTTTTCTAACTCGCCTAACTAGCGACGTAAGCTTTACCTAAGAAGATTAAGAATAGGTAGTATTTAATAAGCTTAAAGAGATCTTTATTACTAAACTAAACCTTAGTACCTTTAATTCTAAGAGAGATATAGTCCTAGAGTATAACTCTTCTAGGTATATAGTAGAAGAAGTACTCTTCTAATATAATAATAAAAGAATACTATATACTTATATATACTTCTTAAAGAAGAATAATACTTATAAGTATAACTATAAGATCTATAATAAGAAACTACTAGCTATAGTACGCTATCTTAAAGAATAGAATACTAAACTTTACTTAGTAAAGAGCTTTAAGGTAATTACTAATTATAAGAACTTAGAGTACTTTATAAAGCTAAAGATACTAAATAAATATTAGATTTACTAGGCTATATTATTAAGCTAATTTAATATAGAAATCCTATATTAGCTAGGTAAATAGAATATAAGAGCTAATACGCTCTTAAGAAGAGAATAAGACCTATCTAAAGATATAGAAGATAAGCGCTTATAGAAGTATATTATCTAAGTCTTAAAACTAATATCCTACTACTATAAAGAAGTAGATAAAGATAAAGAAGACTTAGTAAGAAGTTAGGTAATATCTATAAAGACTTATATAGAACGTATAGAAATTAGTCCTAGCCTAACTAAAGACTAGTTAGAATAATAAGATATTACTACTAGTAGAAGTAGTATAGACTAAATAGAGTATAGTAGAGAGATACTTAAAGAATAAACTAAGCTAGAGAGCTTAATTATATAGAAAGAAAGTCTAGTATAAGTAAATAAACTTAAGAAGCTATAGTAAGAAGCTCTAAAAGATAATTAGTAGTATAGAGAAGTAATATATACTATATTAGATTAGAAATAAAGGTTTCTATCTAGTTTAGGTATAAAATACTTAATCTTAGAGTATATAATTAGCAATTAGAGAGAGTTACTATATAGAGGTAGAAAATAGGTACTAGATAGTAAGAAACTATATACCTAAATAATTAGAGAAGTCTATAACTCTCTCTTAGCTAGATACCTAGAGAGAGAGATTACCTATAAGATAGTTATCTAAGACTTCTTCTAGCTAGGTATATTAGATAATATCTAATACTATATAAGAAACTATAATATCTATAGTAGAACTAAGCTATAGTAAGAAGGTACCTAAGAATATTTTAAACTATTACTAATACTAGATTAGATATAGAAGAAGATATCTATAGACTTTATTAAAGAACTACTAATAAGTAAAGATATAAGTTACCTTATAGTTATTATAGATTAGTTAAGTAAAGAAGCTATCTTTATCTCTCTACCTAATATTAAGATAGAAATAGTAGTCTAAGCCTTTCTTAGCTAAGTAGTAGCCTACTACTAGTTACCTAATACTATTATATCTAATAGAGGAAGTTAGTTTATTAGTATACTCTAGAAACACTTTTATAAGATTCTAAAGATTAATTAATAGTTATCTATTACTTTTTACCTATAGACTAATAGTACTATAGAATAAATAAATAGTATATAGAAAGCGTACGTCTAAGTATTTATTAGCTAGTTATAAGATAACTAGGCTATATACTATTCTATAGCCTAAATTACTATTAATAGAAAAGATATAATATTAATAGAAGTATCTCTATTCTTCTTATAATATAATTATAATATAGACTCTCTATAGCTAGAAGTACTACTAGATACTAGCTAAAGAAAATACTTAACTAAAGAGCGTTTAGACTATAAGAAGGTAGAGACTATTATAGCTAAGTTCTAAGACGTATTTAATCTAGTATAAGCTAGTATAGCTAAAGTCTAAGTAGAGTAAGAAAAGTAAATAAATAGGTACTATAAAGAGGCTAGAAACTATAAGGTTAGTAATAAGGTTTAGCTAAAGCTTAATTAGTAGTATAGAATAGAATACCTATTATAGAAACTTAACTAGAAGAGTACTAAATATATAGTAATAGAGGTAATTAATAGTTACTTAGTTAAGTTAGATATCTTTCTAGGCTATTACCTAGTTTTCTATATTAATAGACTTTGTCTTACTAACTTAGATCTACTATCTAGTTAAGTATAAGATAACTACTAACTATTACTATTATAAGTTAATAGTAAGAAGAAATAGATAGTAGAAGAGATTCTAAGTAAGTATTAGAAGCGTAGAGAACGTAAGTAGAAACTATACCTAGAAGTAAAGTAGAAAGAATACTACTAAATAATACTTAAACTAGTAGAAGCTCTAAATAATATAGAGGCTATAGATTAGTAGAAAACCTATATAAGAGACTTTTAGAATAAAGAAGAGCGCCTACTAGAAGGTTTTTACTAAGAGACTCTCTAAAGAAGAGAAGAAGAGAGGTATTATAATAGGCTAGCGCCTAGTTAGTATATACTTAATAATATCTTAGTTATATATATAAGCGTATAGTATATAGCTATATATATCTAATTATTACTTAGACTAATAAGCCTCTAAATTATTAGTAAAGAGTTATTCTAAGCTATACTCTAAATAACTCTTAGCTACCTAGTAGTCTATAGTTCTCTTCTCTATTAAATATAACTTTAGTATACCTATATAATTACTTCTTAAGCGTAGCCTCTTATATATACTATCTCTAACTTTAACTAACTAGCCTTTAATGCCTCTACTAATAGATAAGAAGCTATTTATAGAAGCGCTCTATATTATTATACTTTTTAGGAAAATTCTATAAGAAAGAAATACTATAAGAGATATATAGATAGAGTTTAAGCTTATAGAAGAAGAGTATAATTATATAGAGAGAACGCTCTAGTAAGACTATATACTTTAGAGATACGTATAGAATAAGATATAGTTTATAAACCTTAGATATAGTAAAGACTATAGCTAATAGAAGTTATTAGTAGTTATAACTATAATAAGAATTAGTATAGACTAGTTATTTATATATCTACTAAGACGTATAAACTCTTTATTAATATAGTAGAGGATAATATTTAAAGCTAGCTAAAAAAGATATAGAATAGATTAGAGAAGTAGGCTAAATTCGCGTAGAAAGTGCGTCTAGCCTAATTAACTAAGATACGTTTTAATACTAGCGCTTTATCTAGTAAATTAAAGTATAAGCCTAATATATTATTTAAGTATAAGAATATATAATATCTAAGTATTATTATTAAAGTTATATACTCTTAGAAGAAGAAGCGCTTAGTTTAGTTAGCTAAGAACTATCTTTTAGATTTAGATACTAATATATAGGTAGTTATTAGTCTAGATATTATATATAGTAAGAAATTGCGTAAAGTAATCTTATTATTATAGTAGCTCTAATTATTTAATACTTCTAATAGCTCTAAATTATAAGCTATAGATATAGTTATAGATAAGATAGGTTTAGTTCTTATAACACTAACTTCGTTCTTAATCTTCTAATATTTTCTACTAGGCTTTCTATAATAATAAAGGAAACTCTATTAATTATTCTAGTATATAGCTATACCTTAGTAATTTTACTAGTAAGAGACTTATATAAAAGGAAATTAGAGATAAGAATATAGATATTTATATTTCTAGAATATAGCTCTACTAATATATTAATACTATAGAGAGTAATATATAGTAAGCACTATAGATAGAATCTTTAGATAATAATATAAAGAAGTAGAAATAGTTAGAAATATCTTCTAAGAAGATCTAGTTAAGTAATAAAGCTAAGTATACTAAGTAAGAGAAGAGAGTAGTAAAGCGTATAGATTATAATATAGATTACTAGGATAAATTATTAACTAAAAGTCTTTTAGACTAGAATACTATCTATATTTTATTAAGCTAATCTCTTTATAGTTCTCTACTTACTATTTTACTATATAAAGTACTACCTTATTATAATATATTAGTATATTAGTTAGGCTAGATAGTAGTATTTAGATATCTTAGAATATAGTATAATTATAGCTAAAGTGTTAAGTCTTATATCTTACGACTTAGTATAGTATATTACTAGAGAGAGAAGCTAGTTTTACTAGTAACTATATTAATCTTTATTATAAAGTTTCTATCTCTAGATCCTATAAATTTCTATATACTCTTTTTCTAGAAAGACATATATTATTATTAGTTCTATAGGCACTAGCACTATTCGCCTATCTAATAAGTTTACTACTCTTAGGTAAGCTTCTATAAGTAGGTTATTTAAGTACTATCTAGAGATAAGAGACTATATTATCTATTATACTTAAAATATATTTTTACTACGCTATTAAGTTATTTAGTTTATTTAAAAGATCTACTACTTTAGTACTATTCTTCTTAGGCTAGTATTCTATATAGTTTCTTAGTACTAGTTAATATATAGAGAGAGTAATCTTACTTATATTAATATATAAGACTATCTCTCTTATCTTATATAATATATATTTACTAGGCTACTTATTCTTTTTTTTATTACTAAACTACTTACTTATAGGTACTAGTTCTACTAGTTCTAAACCTAGATAAATAGTATTATCTCTAACTACTAGATAGTTTTAATACTCTTAATATAATTATTAATAGCTACTAATTATATAAAATCTATATATATCTAATATATTATATTATCTAGAATAGTTTCTTAAGAACTTATTACTCTCTTAACTACTTAAGAATATACTAGTTATAAGATAGAAGAGAGATAATATTATTAGAAGTATTACTAGCTTATTTATATATAGATAATTTAGAGTAGACTAGTTAAGTATAAAGGTCTACCTAGAGGTTAACCTTTAGTTAGTTCTTAGAAGAATAAGTAAGTTTAATAAGTAAGAGTTATATAGTATAATTAGAAGATTAATATAATATATAGTAGTTAAGAATTAATATCTAGTATTAGAATACTAATTAAAGTTAAATATAATAAGCTATAGAAACTTATTACCTAATACTATATACCTATAGTGCTCGCTATCCTTAGTTAGAGAAGTCTAAGGATTCCTTAGTAGCTAATATATAAGAAGTATTCTTTAGTAGCTAATATATAAAGAGTTATACTAAGACTCTTTCTTATATATACTACGCTAAAAAGATTATATAACTATACCTCTATATTATATATAGGTAGTTAGCTATCTACTAATATTTCTTAACTTAACTACTATACCTTCTACCTATAGGTTTATAATACTATCTCTCCTCTTTCTAAGCTTATTCTTAAGCTTTTCTATATACCTATAACTAATAATACCTATTCTTAGGTCTAAAGAATATCTTTACCTTACTCTTAAGATTTATTATAATAGTCTTTCTACGCCTATCCCTTATAATTACTATTTTATAAATAACTATTAGTGTATTATAATATCTAAAGTTAATAGTAAGCGCCTAAAGTATTTAGAATATACTTATCTAGGTTACCTATATATAAATATATTATAGATATCTCTAGATAAGACTTATAAAGAGTATTAAAAGAAAGTAGATAAAGATAAGTAGCTACTAGCTTAAGTAATTTCGCGCCTAATATAAAATAAGAAGATTCTAAAGTAGGCTAAAGAGTATACTATTAAGAAAGTAATATATCTAGTAAATACTCTATATAAGAGTAGTAATAATATAAATATATAAGAGTTAGTTAACTACTCTATAATAGATACCTTAGTAGAGTTTTCGCTAATACTATAGAAAACTCTTAGTTCTCTAGATACTCTTATATTACCTATAAATTCTAGTAATACTCTAGTATTCTTCTCTAGTTAAGATTATATAGTAAGCCTTCTCTTCTTTTTTATACTTTTATAGTAGTTATTAGTAGTTTAAGAGATTAGTATCTAGTTCCTATATATTCTTACTATCTAGATAACCTAACTATTTAACTAGATATTCTACTCTATTATCTATAGCTTAGTATATAATAATTCTTTTAACTTAGAATTTATTTTCTTCTTCTATCTTATAATAGAAGGTTTTCTATAATAGTATTTCTAAGTATACTAGTTCTAATAGCTTAATATAGAATCTTAGGTAAATTCTAGTATCTAGTAGTAGGTTAAGTATATATATAACTAGTCTATTTTATTTAAGAATTAAAAATAGTTTAACCTTAATATTATTAAGTCTCTTACTTAGTCTTTTCGTGCGTAGATTCTTTATAAGTAGGTATACTTTATCCCTCTTCTTTAGCTAAGATACTATTTTTATCTTTCTATTAATATATAAAATACTCTAGCGTTATATCTTCTTAAGCGCTATTCTTAGTAACTTATAAGTTTTCTTTAGCTTATTAGCTATAGTAATAGCTACTTCTATTTTCTAACTTAGAAGTATATATATAAAGAGATTTAGATATCTTCTATAATTTGCGTAGAATAGAGTCTATTCTATAGACTCTAAAAGCTTATTATTATAGGCTATCTATACTATAGATAGTAGTAGAACCTAGTTAGTTTACTAGTAATTAATATATATCTATAGGTATACTTTTATAGTTTAGTTTATTCTTTCTATCTATCTATCTATCTATAGATAGAATACTATTAATAGTTTATATTTTATACTAATTATAGCTAATAGTATTATCTAAAAGTTTAAAGTAAAGAGCTTATCTTAGTTACTAATAATTAACTTTAGTATACTATAGTATCTAATAATTTAATTATTAATAATATAAGTTAGATATACTACTATAAAATTATTTCTAAATAGTATATACTCTACTTACTTAGTAAATTAATTAACTATAATAAGAATTATATTATATCTAATATTTATTACTAGGTCTCTTAAGACTAGTAAGCTAGTAATAAAGTCTATAGAGATATCTTCCTAAGGTTCTTTAGATAGCTCTAGAGCTTATGTCTTACTATAAGGTATATAGGTACTATATTTATTTCTCTAATAGTCTATATATTTAATAATAAATAAGGTAATCTTTTTCTTTATTTATATAAACTTATAGTTTTATTTAATAAGTTCTATTATTCTAGTAATACCTAGATAACTATATATAGAGTTATTATAGTATTACTATATAATTATATTCTATAATTCTTCTAGTATATTATTTTCTATATTAAGGAGTATATTTAGCGTTCTAGCTAGTCCTAGAGATCTATCTTTATTAAATCTAAGTACTATAGTATTAATAATTTCCTTAGTTTCTATAATATCTAGTCTATAGCTAAGAGCGTTTACTCTACTATTCTTCTTTTCTAGTATATATATAATCCTAAACTTATATTATTCTAATATCTCTAACTATCTTACCTATCTATAGTTAAGTACTTTTATAGTTATAAAGTTTACTAGATTCTTATAATCTAT
>JAXRVH010000109.1:0-18257 GCA_034640345.1 Drechslera avenae | reverse complement strand
TATAGAAGTAGAAGAGAATGCTAGAATACTTAACTCTATAGAAGTAGTAAAAGAATTTAAACTAGAAGTAGAGTTTAACTTAGTATCTATAAAGATAAGTTAGATAAGTATATATAATAAACTAGCTAAGATATAATAGGCGCTAGTTTTTTAGCTACTAGTATTAAATATTCTCTTTTAAGACTATAGTTAGAAGACTACTTAGAAGTAGTTACTACCTAGATTAGCCTCTACTAAGAATAAAGTTAATAGACTTATAGATAAAATACTTTAACTTAAATTAAATAAAGTAAGTCTAGAAATAGAATCTTAGAGCCTATAATAGACGCTATATAAAGCTAAGCTAATAGTAAATTAGGTTATTAGAGAAGAAGTTAATAAGTAGACTAAAAAGCGTATAGTAGAACTTTATATCTATATACTTTAGGTAAATATATAAGTACTTACTAGTAGTTATTAGTATAATAGTCTAATAAATAATTAGTTAGTATTATATTAATAAAGATACCTACTATTAAGTTAGTATTAGATAGGCTATTAGAACTCTAGTAATAAATCTTAGAGTTATTAATAGAGGTTAGGCCTAAGTAACTAAGCTAATTAGTATAACTAGGCCTTAATAGCTTAACTCCTCTATTAGGTATATAATAAGATAAGCTATTAGAAGAAGAATTACTCTATTTTATTAGCTTTTATTAATAAAGAATAGTACTACCTTAATAACTAATTAATACTTAACTAGAGTATACTAGAATATCTATAGGGTAAAGTTATAAACTTTAGTTAGAGACTATAGGTAGATATAATAGTATTAGAGATTAAGAGGCGCTAAATTAAAAAGAATATTAATTCTCTTACCTATATACTACCTTACCTATAGGAGTCTTAGATAACACGTTCTACTAAGAGTAATATAATATTAGTTTAGCTTATACTAGATAACTTAGGCGTAAATCTAATAGAGAACTATAAATAATTCTAGAATCTATCTACTATTCTAGATAAATCTAACTTAGATAATAGCTTTTAACTATTTAGCGTAAATTAGTATAATAGTAATATAGTAGCGTTAGCTACTATCTTCTAAAATAATACTAATAAGAAATCCTTTTCTAGTTATAATCTAGCAAAGATCTAGAAAAGCATACTAAAGACTATTCTAAAAAAGCCTAGTAGAGGCTATATTCTATATCTAAGAGAGTATAAAAATAGAGATAATAATTAGTTTCTTAATTATAATTTAAGTAAGGATTAGAAAGTATAATTTATAGATATACTAGAACTAGTAGATATAGATATACTAGATATGCTTATAAATAAATTCTTAAAGAGAGCTCTAAAAGGCACTTAAAATAACTCTAAGAAAAAATAGGCTAGAAAATATAGAATAGTAGAAAAACTTAGCTTAGATATATAGAAAGTTATTTAGTAAATTATAGATACTAGAGTTAGCTTACTATTAAAGACTATCTTAGGTAATATACTAGAAGTCTATAAGAAGCTATTTTAGATAGAGTATATACTAGAGAAATTTAAGAAATTAGAGCTTAATTCTATAAGTTAAAGTTAGAGTAGTAAATTAGATAAAAGCTAGTTAGAAGATAATCTAAGGCCTAGAGACTAGGTAAACTCTCTTTTACTAGAATAATTACTAGACTATATTTTAGTTAAGGTAATAGTAAGTGAAGTAATATAGTATTACTATATTATAGCTAAATACTAGATAGATACTTAGATTAGCTATATATAGTAGTATATTTATTAGAAGATAATTATAATATTAGACTAAATAGAGATAAACTAATAGATAGTTAGTAAGAATATAATAGAGTAGCTAGTATTAAATGCTTATATAGAGACTATCTAAAGATTCTAATTAATATTTATAGTAATACCTTTATAAATCTACTAGATTTAAGAGTAGAACTTAACATTATAAAGAGAAATATAGTAGAAAAAGTAAATTTTCTAATAACCTCTCTACTAAAAAGTATAAGTATAGTATAAATAGTTTTAGTAAATAAAAGTACTAAGGCTTTTATAGGTATTATCTAGAGAATCTCTATATAGATTAGAAGAATTAAAGTATAAACTAATCTCTTTATTATTGTTTTATAAGTAATATCAATGCTTAGCAGCAGATTTTCACAACGCGGTATTATAGTAACAGTAATATAAGAAAGCAGTTAAGGCGCTATCCTAGCACCTTATACTTAGTTAAATACAGTATTTACTTAGTAAATATACGCAGGTAGGGCAGCTATAAATATATAATAAAGGAACTTTTTTAAATTAAGAACTATCGCAACGCCTTATATTATTGCAACACCTTATCCTATTATAACGCCTTATTCTATTATAACGCCTTATCCTATTATAACTTCTTATCCTATTATAACACTAATTTTTCTATATCTACAAATATCTTATTATTGTTAGAACGCTATTATTGTTTAGGCGGACTCTATAGGCGGCGACGTAATAATTCTAGGTATAACTATAATCTTAGTAGTAGCTTATAGCTATACTAGAGATTTTTATAATAAATTACGCAATACTATAGAAGCGCTATAGTTAAGCTATAGATAAGGCCTAGTAGTAGATATATAATTGCGTAGTACTTTAGAAGCGCTATAGTTAAGCTATAAATCTAGTAATTATAATACTAATTATATATAGGTATTAAAGGTTAAACTCTATATAATTACTCCTTAAAGGGACCCTATTATAGTACGATAGAGCAACGCGTAAAAGAGTAAAAATAATAATACTATTATAGTAGTAACACTATAAAGCTTCTAGCTAGTAACACTCCTACTTATTTCTTTATATATTACAATCTTCTTCTTAGAACTTACTCCTCTCTCTTAACATAGGATATTAATTATATTGCTATACCTAGCTATTAACTTACCTATAGCAAACTATACTCTAATGCTAGATAGAGCTATATATAATAATAGCACCAAACTTATCTAGATTATTAATAATAGTATTCTTTCTAGTTACTATACTATCTATCTTAATATACTACTATATCGCCTTAGTCTACGCTATATCTTTCTATACTACTATCTCTTATATATATAAGAGCGTCTTCTTAGTTTAAGTAATAGACATAACACTACTAAACTATAGAATATAAAGCTCTTCCTAGTCGCTCTATATACTATAGCCTACTATCTATAGCTATAGATAGACTTATTAGCTAGCGCGATAATCTTTGTCTAGAATTAGCTAGACAAGTTAATAGCCTTAAGTAGAGCGCTTAAGAAGTATCACTCTATTTAACTCTACTATAAGTAGTTTCTAGATAACCTTATTATAGACTATAGATATTATAAGATACTAGGCTACCTTCTTATTATAATAGAGGTTGCTTAAACATCTATACTAGCGTAGGTAGGCGTAGAGATAGGCGTAGAGGTAGGTATTAAAGTAGGTAGTAATATACTAATAGGTAATAAGTAGATAGTATTAGTTAATAATAGTAATAATAGTAATAATAGTAATAGTAAAAGTAATAGTAATAATAATAGCTTATAGTAATAGTAATAGCTAGTAAGAAGAGAATAGTATTAATATTAATATTAGTATTAGTATTAGTATTAATATTAGTATTAGGTATTAGATATTAGATATTAGGTTAAGTCTATATATAGAAGATAGTATTAAGATAGCTATCTCTACTATATTATAATTACTTAGTAGTATTAGTATTGCGATTATATTATAGTATTATAGGTATAGGCGTAGATATTATTATAGTTATTATAGTTAATTTTCGCTGCCTATTAGTAGCTATTAAGTCTTAGTAACATAACATTATATTAGTGGTTAGCGTTTACAATAGTTATTTAAACAAAGTTTATATTATATAGTAGGAGTATTTTAATAAAAAAGATTATTAAAAAACACATTAGTCCCTATTCTTAAGGGAATCTCTTTATTATAGAAAACTATATAAATCTAATTATTCTAGAGAATTTCTTTCTAACTAATACTTACGCGTGTATTAAGTATATAACTAATAGTCTTACTTACTATTATATTTTTAGTATAAATAGAGAATTCAACACAAGATTTATATATATAAGAGGTAATTAGATTAAGGCTCTAAGAGTATACTCTAGTTCTATATTAGAAAATACTAAGAGAGTATAGCTACTAGTATAATACTCTCTAAGTATAAAAGAGAAAAGCTAGCTAAATATATATTATAGAGACGTGTAAGCTTAGTAGTAGTATAGATTAATTAAGAAGGCCTATCTAAAGAGTATTTAGCTATACTATTAGTAACTAAGTATTTAAGAAGAGTAAGAATTAATAGGCTATTAGTATCTAGTAAAACTAGGTATTTCTTATAGAATTTATAAATATTTCTAGGCAAAGAGCTAAATAGTAGTATAGTAGTAAAGAATAAAAATAGGTTATTTTTAATAGCTAATAATTTTACTAAGAATTTATTAGACGTAATTTTAAAGAATATTAAAGTAGTACTTAGAATTAGTAAATATAAAGAATAGAAGGTAAATTAGATCTAGATAGAGAAGCTAAGAGATATTTAGATAAAGAAGAGTAGTATTCTAGTAGAAGTAATATTAATTCTCTCTAAAGATCTTATAGTAACTGAGAAAGAAGTAATAGACTTTAAAGCTAATAAAATATATAAGTAAAAAGGGTAAAAGATTAAGCCTATTAATAACTTAGGCTAGACTATATAAGAAATTAAAGGCTAACTAGATTAGAAGAAAAGAGTAAAAGCTAAATAGTTCTCTACTAAAGACCTAAGCTAAACGCTATTTATAAAGTACTTTAAGCTATGTTATATAAAGTTTCTAAGAGGTACTTAGATTACCTCTAAGAGATAAAAGAAAATAAAGATCTTACTAGACCTTCTACTAAGAGAAATAGAAATACTTAAAGAACTTCTATATAGAAGAGAATTAGCTTTAGCCTAAGATTTCTATAAATTAGAAAGAGTTAGTAAAGAAGTAATCCTACTAGTAGTTATTAATATAGTACTATACTAGGCGTAGTAAGTAGATTAATTTCTAGTACTAAGAAAGCTTTAGAAGATAGTTATTAAGATAATCTAAGACTAGATTAATAGAGAAACTCTTAAACTTTATACGAGCTAATATTATAACCTATAGTTTCTAGTTATAAAGAAGAATAAGAGCTATTAGTTAATTAATAATACTTAAAAGATTAATAGAGTTACTATCTATAATACTAACCTACTATCTAACTCTAATAACTTCTTAGAAGAGTTTATAGGCTACGCTATTATATCTTATATAGATTTCTTCTTAGAATATAATTAGGTTAAACTATATAAGAGCTCTAAGAATATTATAGCTTTCTTAATACTACTTAAACTAGTTTGCTAGTATATCTTACCTATAGGTACTACTAATTTAACTATAGAATTTATATAGATAATAATAAAAATCTACTAAAATTATATTCTAAATTACTATATACTATACCTAGATAATATTTATATTAAAGGTCTAAAAACTATATATTAGAAAGAGAAAATTATACTAGGTATATATAAATATATAGCTAAGCACCTTTTAAATATAGACTAGGTACTAGTCGATATTAAGAGAGTAGAGGCTACTATTTCTAGATATAAGTTAGACTTCTACTATACTTTAATAATAGTAGTAGGCTATTAAATTAATAAGAATAGTAGGTATTCTAATATAAAGAAAGTAGAAAAGATTTATATATAGCTAGATCTAAAGAACAAAAAGAATATTAAAATATTTATTAGTATATATATTTACTATAGAGTCTTAATTATTAGATTTATAATAGTAGTAGAACTATTATTTAGATTACCTTAGAAAAATACTTCTTTTAACTAAAGAAATAAATAGTAGTTAGTAATATCCTTTCTAAAGAAAAGCTTATATATAACTCTAGCGCTTATCTTAATTAATTATAGTAAACCTCTCTAAGTAATTATTATAGTAGTTAATAGAAGTAGTAAAGAATAGAGAGTAGTACTTATATAGCTAGATAAGAAAGAAAAAAGATATCTAGTATACTATAAGTATAGAGTCTAGTCTACTTTAAAAAGAAATTAAGATTTAGGTAAGTATAAGTATAAAGCACTACTACTTATAATATATCTAATAAGCGAGCGGTCTATATAAGCAAGTAGGCTACTCTACTAACTTTTCTAACTTTAAAGCGATATATCTTAACAACGTAATAATATTATTACTAGATATTAATATAGTAGACTACTCTATATTAATAGTATTAGTATTATATATACGTAAGTTGTGCCTAGTCTCCTTATATCTAGTGCAGCGCCTTTAAGCGCGCTAGCTAAGACCTAATTACGCTTCTTCTTAATACTCTTTATAAGTAATCTACTAGTTAGCCTTATTTTAAGCTAGTATATTCTCTCTAGCTCTCTTTATAAGTACTCTATACTTCTATATATATCTTTTAGAGTACTACCTACGCGCTAAGGCTGCGCTGTTAGCCTTCTTAAGACTAGTAATCTAATCGCGTATTAGCTTAGCAAAGAGTATTATTACCTTAGCGCTCTTCTTAAGCTAATTAATTACCTTAATAATTAAAGCTAGTAATAAGCTCTTATACTAGCGTACGCGCTTACGTATTAGGCTTAACTAAGACTTAAGCTTATATACATTGCTTAGCGTATAAGCTTTCTAGAGAGCCTCTAGTATAGCTATAAGAGAAGTAGGTATACGCAGCTATATATTAAGCTTTAATAGAATAGTATCTAGCTATAGAGAAATAAGGCCTATACTATAGAAAGCTAATTAGATATTAGCTAGCGTAAATAATTAATTAAACGCTACCTTAAATACTAGTAGAAACTTAAGCTTAGTAATATAGTTAATATAGTTATAGATTAAAGCCTTAACCTTATAGCTATATATAAGCTTTAATAGTAAGAAGTAGCTAATATTAAGTAGCTAGAGTAGGTAAGATAAGTAAGGTATTATATAGAGCGTATAGATATTATTCTCTTTATAGATCTCTTAAAACTTAAGCGACTAATAGCTCTTATAGCTATTAAGAATAAGTAGGTAATATACGCCTATAGCACGAGTCTATGTATAAGCGTTAAAGTACTTTAGCTACTTAACTTCTAGCTTATTATTAGTCTAGCTATTATTGCTAACTACTATTACCTAGTTATATAAGATCTTAGCTTCCTTATACTAGGTAGATAGGTAATACTAGCTAGTAAAGATAAGAAATAGTAGAACTAACTAGCTAGCTACGTTAATTATAGTAATTAGTGTTACCTACTTATAATTACCTAGCTAGATAGTCTTTAGTCTATCTCTTCTTTCTAACGCTATTATAATAAGCTAAGTTATAATCTTACCTATTATAAAGCTAGCTTTATTAAAGTTATAGACGTCCTTATTATAGATACTATACTTAGCCTTTATCTACTCTACTAGCTTAAACTAGCTCCTAATTAGAGCTAGATTCTTATATAGAGCTCTCTACCTATTATATATATAATTAAAACGCGTTATAAGACTATTTATACACTTAATAAAGTTATATAGCTAGTTAATACTAATCTAGCCTATACTATACGTAGCTAGTAGCTTATTAGCTATATTATATATAGCTACGTACGTAGACGTAGATCTATATAGATCTAAGCTAAGTATATAGCTAATAATTACCTCCTCTTCTCTCTAGGTAAGCTTTCTTAAGTTAGGCTAGCAATTATATTATATAGGTATACTAGCGCGTTAGCGCATAAGTATTATTTAGGCAACTTTAAATATCCGCGTAGTATCTCTATTAGACTAGAGCTAGTTTTAAGTAGTAGCTAAGATAGCTAGCTATATATTAGCTTTATAAGAAGAGTTTTAAGATTAGTTTAGTAAAGCTATAATAAATTAAAGTTAGGTAGATATAAAAAGTTAGTAGAGTAGCCTACTTACTTATATAGACTACTCGCTTATTAGATATATTACTAAAGAAGCTTTAGTTATACTTATATAGTATAAGATTTACTATAGAAATAGATACTTAAACACTTATAGTATAGCTTTAGTATAGTATAATAGATCTACTAGGTACTCTTATTACTAGATAGCTTACTCTTCTAAACCTATAAGATTTTAATATTATATATATCTTAAGAAAGAAGAATATAGTAGCTAATACTCTTTTATATAGACTAGAATCTAAAGGCTAGACTCTACTAGAAGAACTAGAAGAACTAGAAGAAGATATAGAAGATTTTATTAAAGCTTACCTAAACACTACTTAGCTTACTTTTATAAAAGATAATTAGATAATCTCTACTCTACTTTATAGGTTCTACCTAGTAGACCTATTATTTAATAAGTAACTACTTAATAAAAGCTACTTAAAAGAATTATAATAGCTTATATCTTAGATTCTTTTTAGAAAAAGACTAGAGTACCTTACTAAATTAGATTTTAAGAAGTTTAAGTAAAAGGCGCTATAAATAATAGTTAGAGAATAGTATCTATTTACTTTATCTAGTAGTAGATAGCCTCTACGCTAAGTAGTAGATAATTCTACCTAGTAATAAGAAATTATTAAAGAACTATATAATAACTTAGGCTATTAGAGTAAAGAAAGTATATAGTAAAAGGTCTAGATATAATATTATTAGAAAGAATAATATAATTAGATTAAGAAATATATCTAATTCTATTCTAAGTACTAATTATACGTAGCTACTATAGTATAAGAAGCTCTATAGCCTATAGAACTATCTTTAATTCTATTTAGATAGGTTATAATTAATATAGTCTATATACCTTCTAGATTAAATAGTAGGAAGTATCTAATAGTTACTTAAGACTACGCCTCTAGCTAGCTAGAAGCTAAAGCACTAGCTAAAAATAATTTAAAGTCTATTTAGAAGTTTCTAATTAATAATATTTTAAGTTAATAGAAACTCTCGCTTAAGATATTAGCTAATAGAGGTCTAGAGAATAAAGAACTAATAGAATCTTTTTAAAAGTAATAGAGTATTAATTATATTATCTCTAGTACTTATTATCTATAAGGCTAAGGCCTTATTAAAAGAGGCTATAAACTAATTATAGCTACGCTAAAGAAGCTTTAGAGTAATTAGATTAAAAATCTAGCTAGTATACTATAGGTAGACTAAATAATAGTTAAATAATCTATATAGAAAATACTAGCTTATTTAGTATTATATAGAGAATATATTCTTCTAATTAAGCTTTCTATACCTATATAGTAAATATTACTATAGATAGAAGTAAAAGATACCTCTATACTACTTATAATAAGAGCTTAGTAATTCTATAGAAGAGATAAAAGATTTTACAAGTTAATTAATAGAATAGTCTATTTAAGATAAGAAAATAAGAACTATTTTAATAATTTAAAGGTTCTTTAGAAAGATCTACTAGCTATAGAAGACTTAGTTTTACTAAGAGACTTATTTTATAAGAATAACTAATTAACGCTTACTAAGTTTCTACCTAAATAGACTAGACTATTTTATATTAAGAATATATATTAGAAAGGATAGTATAACTTAGAGAAACTAGATAGAATACCTTTTAGAAGCTATACTCTAGGTAATAGACTAAAGCATTTTATCTAGTATACTATAGTTAAGCTAAAAGAGCTAATATATTTAATAAGTAAGTTAGTTATATAAGCAAGTTAGTTACTCTACTTACTTTTATAACTTTAAAGCGATATATCTTAATAATATAAGAATACTATTATAAGATATTAATATAGTAGACTACTCTATATTAATAGTATTAGTATTATATATACGTAAGTTATACCTAGTCTCCTTATACTAAGTATAGCGCCTTTAAGCGCGCTAGCTAAGGCCTAATTACGCTTCTTCTTAATACTCTTTATAAGTAATCTACTAGTTAGCCTTATTTTAGGCTAGTATATTCTCTCTAGCTCTCTTTATAAGTACTCTATACTTCTATATATACTTTTTAGAGTATTACCTACGCGCTAAGGCTACGCTATTAGCTTTCTTAAGACTAGAGATCTAATTACGTATTAGCTTAGCTAAGAGTATTATTACCTTAGCTCTCTTCTTAAGCTAGTTAATTACTTTAATAATTAAAGCTAGTAATAAGCTCTTATACTAGCGCACGCGCTTATATATTAGACTTAACTAAGACTTAAGCTTATATATATTACTTAGCGTATAAGCCTTCTAGAGAGCTTCTAATAGACTAGCTAGTAAACCTAGAGTTAGTGTATATAGCTATACGTCTAGCTTTAATAGAATAGTATCTAGCTAGAGAGAAATAAGGCCTACGCTATAGAAAGCTAATTAGATATTAGCTAGCGTAAATAATTAATTAAACGCTGCCTTAAATACTAGTAGAAACTTAAGCTTAGTAAGATAAGTAAGGTATTATATAGAGCGTATAGATATTATTCTCTTTATAGATCTCTTAAAACTTAAGCGACTAGTAGCTCTTATAGCTATTAAGAATAAGTAGGTAATATACGCCTATAGCACGAGTCTACATATAAGCGTTAAAGTACTTTAGCTACTTAACTTCTAGCTTATTATTAGTCTAGCTATTATTACTAACTATAATTATCTATTTACGTAGAATCTTAGCTTCCTTATACTAGGTAGATAGGTAATACTAGCTAGTAAAGATAAGAAATAGTAGTACTAACTAGCTAGTAGCACTAATAGTAGTAATTAGTATTATTTACTTATAATTACTTAGCTAGATAGTCTTTAGCCTATCTCTTCTCTCTAATACTATTATAATAAGCTAAGTTATAATCTTATTTATTATAAAGCTAGCTTTATTAAAGTTATAGATATTCTTATTATAGATACTATACTTAGCCTTTATCTACTCTACTAGCTTAAACTAGCTCCTAATTAGAGCTAGATTCTTATATAGAGCTCTCTATCTATTATATACTTAATTAAAACGCGTTATAAGACTATCTATACGCTTAATAAAGTTACGTAGCTAGTAGATACTAACTTAGCTAGCGTAACGCGTAGCTAGTAGCTTATTAGCTATATTATATATAGCTTTATAGGTAGGCGTAAATCTACGCTAATCTAAGTAAAGTATATAGCTTATAATTACCTCCTCTTCTCTCTAGGTAAGCTTTCTTAAGTTAGGCTAGCAATCGCGTCGCGTACGCTTTCTAGCGCGCTAGTTAATTAGTATTAATTTTAGAATATTAAAGGCTATAGTAGCGCGTTATATACTTTAAATTTAGGTAGAATCTATAGATAAGAGAGTAAGCTAAATATCTACTTTATTTAAATATATATAAGAAGCGCGGCGTAGAGGCATTATATATTAAGATAGAGTAGGTAATTAAAGTTAGTAGAGTAACTAACTTACTTATATAACTAACTTGCTTATTAAATATATTATAAGTAGTTCCTAGATAACCTTATTATAGACTATAGATACAGCGCTAGATCTAGATACCCTAGGCTAGTTGCTACCTAGCCGTTGCGACACAGTCGCCCTATCTAAAAATAATGCTAAGTCACCCGCTAAGTTACCCGCTAAGCCTACCCTACGCCGCGCGCGCAATTACAATTATAATTAGGATTACTATCGCTATTACTATTACTAAATTACTACACGAGTGCTAACATCACAATATTAGCATATTAAATAATTATAGGTAGTATAAGCTTAATTACAGCGCCACCACGTAAACGAACGTCTAATAGCAGGACGCTTAAGTCTACCTACGCGACATAACGCAACCAATTCTCTTCCTTCTTCTTCTCCTCCTCTACCGCTAGCCTATACTGCCTACGGCACTTATAATGCCCTCGCTCGCTCTAGATACCTAATATGCGTTAGTCTAACTTACGACACTACTAAATAACTTACTAACTAGAATATAATTAATCGCGATTTACTAAGTGCGTTATAATAGCTTCTTACTACCTATACGTAGGACATTACGCATCACTTCTAATTATTTTAGGGCCGTAAGGAAGGCCTTCTCCTTTATAGATAGATTATAGTTAATCCCCTTACTAAGCTTCTTATTAACCTCCTTACTAGCCTTCTTATAGAGGGCGTCTACGTCCTTTCGCGATAGGTAGAACTTATTATCCTTAGGTATATCTACACTAGTTAGAGCTTATTATAATATAGATATACACGCACTTACTCTTATCCCTAAGGTATACCCTCTATAGTCTTAACTACTATTAGTTTTCAACTTCTTTAATAGGCTAATTAGGCTAGACCTTAGCCTTCTTTCTGGCTGCTGTTAGCTTAGGAGTGTCATTAATCCTAGCTTTAAGCTAGGCCTTAGTGCTCGCGCTAAGACTAGTAGACGAAGAGTTATCTATATCTATATCTATATCTATATCTAGTTTATTGTCTAATCGCTTAATAACGTATAAGTTTAAAGAGTTTATATACTTAAAGAGATACCTCTAGCATTTTATATACTAAGTGTGGCCCTTTAGTACTACATAATCTTTAACTATATAACTACACGATATTAGCTATCTCTATCTAATTAGATTATCTATTACGTAACCATTTAAATCTTCTATCGCGCCCTAATCCTATCTAATTTCCCTTGTGTTATATACCTATAGATATCTTATCGTCGCCGTAAGGCCCTTAATCTCCTCTAAGACTATAGATATTATAAGATACTAGGCTATCTCTTTATTATAGTAGAGGTTACTTAAATATTTATACTAGTGTAGGTAGGCGTAGAGATAGGTATTAAAGTAGGTAGTAATACACTAATAGGTAATAAGTAGATAGTATTAGTTAATAATAGTAATAATAGTAATAATAGTAATACTAGTAATAATAATAATAATAGTAATAATAATAGCTTATAGTAATAGTAATAGCTAGTAAGAAAAGTATAGTATTAATATTAATATTAGTATTAGTATTAGTATTAATATTAGTATTAGGTATTAGGTGTTAGATATTAGGTTAAGTCTATATATAGAAGATAGTATTAAGATAGCTATCTTCGCTATATTATAATTACTTAGTAGTATTAGTATTATAATTATATTATAGTGTTATAGATATAGGCGTAGATATTATTATAGTTATTATAGTTAATCTTTACTACCTATTAATAGCTATTAAGTCTTAGTAATATAATATTACGTTAGTAGTTAGCATTTATAATAGTTATTTAAATAAAGTTTATATTATATAGTAGAAGTATTTTAATATAAAATATTATTAAAAAATATATTAGCCTCTATTCTTAAGAGGTATATATTTCTATAGAATACTTACTACTATACTATCTAGATAGTATTATTGTTATTCTTACTAATAACTTTAGCCTTTCTTTTATAGCTAGAGGAGATTGAGGGCCTTATAGCGACGATAAGATATCTATAGGTATATAATATAAGGGAAATTAGATAGAATTAGAGCGTAATAGAAGATTTAAATAGTTACGTAATAGATAATCTAATTAGATAGAGATAGCTAATATTATATAGTTATATAGTTAAAGATTATATAGTACTAAAGAGCTATACTTAGTATATAAAATACTAGAGGTATCTCTTTAAGTATATAAACTCTTTAAACTTACACGTTATTAAGTAATTAGATAATAAACTAGATATAGATATAGATATAGATATAGATAACTCTTCGCCTACTAGTCTTAGCGCGAGCACTAAGGCCTAGCTTAAAGCTAGGATTAACGACACTTCTAAGCTAATAGTAGCTAGAAAGAAGGCTAAGATCTAGCCTAATTAGCCTATTAAAGAAGTTAAAAACTAATAGTAGTTAAGACTATAGAGGGTATACCTTAGAGATAAGAGTAAGTGCGTATATATCTATATTATAATAAGCTCTAACTAGTATAGATATACCTAAGAATAATAAGTCCTATCTATTATGAAAGGACGTAGACGCCCTCTATAAGAAGGCTAGTAAGAAGGTTAATAAGAAGCTTAGTAAGAAGATTAACTATAATCTATCTATAAAGGAGAAGGCCTTTCTTATAGCTCTAAAATAATTAGAAGCGATGTGTAATATTCTATATATAGGTAGTAAGAAGCTATTATAATATACTTAGTAGATCGCGATTAATTATATCCTAGTTAGTAAGTTATTTAGTAGTATTATAAGTTAGACTAATATATATTAGGTATCTAGAGCGAGCGAGGGTATTATAAGTGCTGTAGGTATTATAGGCTAGTAGTAGAGGAGAAGAAGAAGAAGGAGAAGGAGGATTAGTTACGTTATATTGCGTAGGTAGACTTAAGTGTCCTACTATTAGATGTTTGTTTATGTAGTAGCGCTATAATTAAGCTTATACTACCTATAATTATTTAATATACTAATATTGTAATATTATTACTTATATAGTAATTTAGTAATAGTAATAGTAATAGTAATCCTAATCATGATTATAATTACGCGCGCAGCGTAGGGTAGGCTTAGTAAGTAACTTAGTAGGTAACTTAGTATTATTTTTAGATAGGGCGACTATATTGTAATAGCTAGGTAGCAACTAGCCTAGGGTATCTAAATCTAGCGCTGTTCTTATAGCTATACTAGAGAGTATTCTAGTCTTCTTATATCTATTATATATAGTTTAGATTCTCTATAACTATCTATATAGGTTTCTTCTATAACTTAGTTATATTACTAATCTAGTCTAGTTTCTCTATTATTAGTAGAAACTTCTATAATTTATATAGAATATTTTCTTTATTTTATTATACTTATTATACTAACTTATAGAAGTCTTATTATATTATAGCTATAATATTAGATTTCTTATAGATATACTGAATATTAATCTTATTAAAGTATTATAATAGCTATTTAATTTAGTCTATAAGTATAATAAATTTTTCTTTATAGATATATAGTATAGATAGCTAGTTTACTTCTTAGAATATAGCTATCTTACTAAATTTAGTCTAGTTAATCTCTATTAGTTAGAGTATAGTATTATATAACTTATACTTATTAGTAAGTATTAAGGTAAGTTCTTTCTTCTCTAAGTCTATCTTAATAAGAGTAAGGTTCTCTAGTTCTATAATAGTATTCTTATAATATCTATTAATTTAGACCTTAGGCGTACTAATAATACTCTAAGTCTTTTTCTTTTAGTTAGATACTATCTTATAGAGAATATTTAGTTATCTTACTACTTTATTCTTACTTTTATAGTCTCTAGTTATATAGCCTATCTTACTATAAGTATACTAGATAATATTCTCTCTATTATATTGCTTTTTCTATCTTTCTCTTCTAAAACTCTTATCTTTACTAATATTATCTAGTTATATTATATTAGAGTTATACTAGTTTAACTTAGTAGAGAGTACTATACCTCTAGGTACTATCTAGTAATTTAACTATTTAACATAATATCTCTTCTTATATTATACTAACTAGTTATTCTTAACTAGATAGATTTTCTAGTATAGTTTACAAAGTGTATTATTAATAAAAACTAACTCTTAGATTAGATCTATAAGTATATTAAGTATAGTACTACTATATATAAGTTCTTTCTTAACTCTATTCTTAAGTTCTTATTAGTATATAACTATTAGCGTTTTATTATTCTAGTTTATACTTAAGGCGTATTCTTAGAAGATACTAGTATAATTAGTAGTAGACTTAGTCTATTTATATTATTAGATTATATAATCTACTCTAGATTTCTTATTAATAATTCTAAATTATTTTTATAAGTAATTTTTAAAAGTCTTATAATCTTTAAATATCTTATTAATATCTTTATTAAAGTTAGAAGTATTTATATACTTTCTAAAGTATAGTTTAATCTAAGTTAAAGTATATCTACATAGATAACTTACTATAAGGTATCTATAATTAGTAGAGTTAACTTACTTATCTTTAAACTTAAAAAATAGATTAAACTAGAGAATCTAGTTCTTAAGCTTATTATATTCTTTATTATAGAGATTAAAGTAAGCTATCTTAGTATAGCTTACTATAGTTTTAGTAAAAATACTTATTAGAGTATTACTTATCTTTAAGAGTATTTAAAGTATAAAGGTCTATCTAGAGGTTAATCTATAGTTAGTTCTTAGAAAGATTAGTAAGTTTAATAAGTAAAGATTATATAGTATAATTAGAAAATTAATATAATATATAATATAAATAATTATTAACTTAGTTAACCTATTAACCTAGTTAGTTTTACTTAGTATAACTAACCTACTCCGCGCTATCTTTATTATTACTATTAACACTATCTATACTCTTATTATACGTACTACTATCTAATTTAGAAGTTTCTACTACGTCTTTCTAATAGGTTCGTGTATTATACCTAGTCTTCTTATATATACTATAATATTATTAAGTTAGTAGTATAGTTTTAGTAGTACTACTACTTTAAGTTCTCTTTAAAGAATTTACTTTAATAGATATACTAGTAGCTACCTAGTTAGCTACTATTCTATACTTAAGAGTACTCTCTATCTAAATCTACTTTCTTTTCTATATTTTTTACTTAGTTAGAACTACTAATTACTCTTTAAGCTTATAGTTACGTATAGCTAAGAGCGCATTTTATTATAGTATTAGCTTAGTACTCTTTATAAGCTAAGAAAAGCCTCTCTTAGTAGTTATTAGTAATTAAGAGAAGAAATTAGTAATAAGCTTTAATTATAACCTAAATTTAAGTATATTACTTAGTATTTTTAACTACTATAGCGCTTCTAGTATAGAGAGTTATAGTAGAGTATATAGACTAACTTTAATATAATCTAATACTACCTATATATTAATAGAGACTATTTCTATTACTTTAAAGGCCTTTATATAATTCTTCTCTATAAATACTAAGAAGTAGGCTTTCTTAAAGGTAAAGAGAAAGGCTTTCTTATTAATATAGTAGACGCGCTAGCGTACTAAGTCTTAGATATATTTAGAGTATTTATAGTTTAATAATAAGAAGTAGACTATATTAAGTAGCTAGAGAATATATAATAAATAGGCTAGTATATAGAGTATTAGAATCTTATATTCTAGATAGTAGTTCTTAAAATTCTAGTTAAGGTAGCTCTTATAGCTATCTAGAATAAGTAGCCTATACTTCTTTATCTAACGTATCTTTATATACGCGTTAAAGTACTCTAACTATACTAAACTAAGCGTATTCTTTATCTAGCTATTCTTAAAGACTAATAGTTTCTAATTATATAGTATATCTACCTCTTTATACTATACTAAGATATAGACGCGTCTTTTATAAATAATAAAGAGTAAGGTTATATACTCTACTACGTAAATACTCTAGATAACTATTACCTACTTATAGTTACCTAGCTAGATAATATTAGGCTAAGTATATCTCTCTAAATCTATAATAACCTTTATAGACCTAATAATATCTATCTAGAAGTCTATCTTATTAAAGTTATAGATATTCTTATTATAGATACTATACTTAGCTTTAGTCTCTTTAATTAGCTTAATCTATACGCTAATTACCTCTAGGTCTTTCTATAGCTTTCTCTACCTATTCTTTAGGTAATTAAATACTATCTTAAGCTTATCTAAACGTATTATAAAGCGCTTAGCCTACTTCTTACTAATAGGCTTTCTACTATAGGTACCTAGAAGTTTATTAGCTATATCTTCTACCTTATATAGCTAAACTAAGTATTCTTAATAATTAAGGTTAAGAATATATTAGATAAGCGTCTACTCTTCTATCTAAGTAAGCTTATAGTAGGTGTTATATAAATCTAGCTTAGAGTAGACTCTACTATATTAGTTAATAAGTATAGAGCGTAGAACTCTAAAGGCGTTAGTAGCGCGTTAGAGGCTAGAAAACTCTTTATTCTTATAAGTAAGAAGGGCTATATTAATTCTACCTTCTTAATTAGTTATTATCGCGTGTTGTTGTTAAGGCATAACGTAAGAAAGAGGATAGTAGTAGTCTTAGTAAGAACTAACTAGGTTAATAGGTTAACTAGGTCGATAATTATTTACGTTAGTAGTTAAGAATTAAGTATAATCTTAAGATTAATACTTAAGTTATTTTAGTTAAATATACTAAGCTATAGAAGCTTATTATCTAAGACTATATACTTAGTAAGTATCTTATATTCTATAATATCTTATATTATCTTATACTATTCTATATAACGTGTTTTACAAGCGAGCCGTCCTTACAAGCGAGCCGTCCACCCCACCAACTTTTGCATCTTCAAAGTGACGCATCTTAACAACGCGATT